>JANRGW010032020.1:72607-112715 GCA_024733675.1 Psilopsiagon aymara | reverse complement strand
GAGGCTGACTGCTCTGTAGTTCCCTGGGTCATTCATTTTCCCCTTCTTGAAAATGGGGGTTATATTTCCCTTTTTCCCGTCATTGGGAACTTCACCTGACTGCCATGATTTTTCAGCTATGATGGACAGTGGCTTAGCAACTTCATTTGCAGCTCCTTCAGGACCCGCAAATGGATTTCATCAGGTCCCAGTGACTTGTGCATGTTCAGGTTCTTAAGGTGGTCTCGAGCCAGATCCTCTCCTACAGTGGGCCCAGGGTCTTCATTCTCACTGTTCCTGCATCTGCCTCCCAAGACTTGGGTGATGTGTTCAGAGCATTTGCCGGTGAAGACCGGGGCAAAGAAGTCATTAAGAACCTCAGCCTTCTCCAAATCCAGGGTGGCCAGCTCTCCCGATAGCTTCTGGAGAGGGCCCACGTTGTCCCTAGCCTGTCTTTTATTCTCAGCATACCTACAGAATCCCTTCCTGTTATCTTTCACGTCCCTAGCCAAGTTTAATTCTAAGTGGACCTTAGCTTTCCTAACCTGGTCCCCAGCTTCCCGGACAACATACCTGTGTTCTTCCCAGGCTGCCTGTCCTTGCTTCCATCTTTTATAAGCCTCTTTTTCCTTTCGCATTTTCCTTAGCAGCTCCTTATCCATCCAAGGGGGTCTCCTGGCCCTCCTGCCGCACTTCCTTCTAGTTGGGATGCAGCACTTCTGAGCTTGTGGCAGGTGATCCTTGAAAATCAACCAACAGTCTTGGGCCCCCCTGCCCTCTAGGGCTATATCCCATCGAAAGTCCTTCCCATTACTGCAGATAGAAATAGGTAACTGAGTCTATGGGGACACATCATTAGCCATAGCATTGCTTCCCTCCCCAAAAATCAACCTTCAATAGTGGTAAGTGTTGTCACTGCACAAATGGGGAAGCTGAGATGCAGAAAGTTGCAGTGATATATCTGCAGTTACTCTAGGTGACAGTCAGAGGAGCTCCCTGGAGTCCCAGGACACCACCCTGCCTATGAGAGGCCATGAACCGTTTATCAGAGTAAGGTGTTTGAAGGTTCCAGCTGTCCCCTGCTCAGCTGGCTTGGTGTCCCGCGCCACTGGGACCATTGCTTCTTGCTGTAGGACAGCACTTCTCACAGCTACTCATCTCAACATCTCTCACTGGCAGAGGATTCGCATCAAAAATACCACTAGTACCAAATATGCTATTAATACTAACTCAGAAAAAGGTGAATATCTTTTTTCCCATTGGATTGTCCTGAGAACAATGGAATCTAATTCCATATCCAGGCAGAATTTGATGCTGACCTGGCCAAGCCCAGGAAACTGCTGTGTACCTAAATGGGTGAGCTTAGCAGAACTGACTCAAACCTCTCTATATTATTGTTACTCATGTCCCTGACCTTAACAGTGAGGGTGTCACGACAGAATTGTCAAAGATAATTATCTATGTCATGCTAGAAATTATTTCAAAGAAAACAGGAGTTTCTGTTGTTTGTTTTTTTTCTCCAGAATTATTTGAGGTGACAGGTAAAGAAATATTAGCCTACATTCTGTAATGGTAGAGGTACATTCCTACTTGATAAAAAACATGTTCCTACTGATTTGCTTTGGGCCTCCAATATTTTTTGGGGCAAAATTTCCACTGGATTTGAAAGCCTTACGACAGCAGAAAGGCCTCCAGGTTTAGGAGACTCTCGCATCTTGTGAGGTACAGCTGATCAGTAATTGTCCTGGAGGCAGCTGAGTAAATGCTACTTCTAAGCACTAGATTTTCTATACCAATGAGTAAAGTTAGCATTCTAGGGATCAAAATGTTAATAGCTTTCAGGTCATCAAGAACTGCAAGAAGCCCTGGACTAGAAGACCTTGAAAAGTCCCTTCCAACCTAAACCATTCTGATTCCATGATTCTATGGCTAAAGCACTGCATGCTACTGGGTAAGGTCAGCTTTAGCACCCCAGCATTCTCCTCCCTTTGAAGTCGGTTGTCAGACTTGATTTCGAGTCTGAGAACCTGGGTTAGGAGATCACAGAACCACTAAATGTGTTCTGACCCAGTGAAAGCCCTCACCCTCATGCTGGCTGGCAATGGAAGAGGAGATTTTTCAGCCTGCTCTTATGGTTTCAGACTTGAACTTGGAACTGTTTGTTTTTGCTGCGCTACCCTTTCCGCCCTAGTTAATAGTCAACTTTGAAACCCAGCTTTATGTCCCATGTGTTTGATTTACATTTCAAATGCAGGGCCAGCAGGGCAGGCTGTCTAAATCACTTGTCAGCACAAGGGAAGGAGGTGACACAGTGGGAGGAAAAAGTGAGATGCGGCTATGGCCCGGTATAAACGCTCAGGCAGCAGGGCAATGATGTTACTGGGAGAGTCCCCAGCAAGCGACAACTGCTCACCTTGCTCAAAGGCTAAGGTCTAACCCATGCAACACACAGGGCCCAGCTTGTCTTCTTTGATTTATACTCTATTCCTCCAACTCCGCAACCTTGCATCCTGTTTTTCCTTATCCGCTGCAGCTGTACTTGGAGGTGAGGACCTAACAAGAGGAGTTTCTTTTGAAACCAAAAATAGCCTGTCTTGATTTTATTATTTTCTTTTTTGGTCAGCATGTCGCAATCTGAAATTTATTATCCATCTGTAACAGAACTGACATACAGGAAACCTACCTAATCTTGAGTTGGAGGGCACAGGGCAGAACGAGTTCACTGGCCACTCTTGGAAACTGTCTGGCTGGAAATACCATTTTCAGCTGCTCTTTGATGAGGTAACATCAAGGAGCAAAGCAACTGCACAAACCACACGGACCAGTGCCAAAGGGTTTGCAGGGCCAGTCAATGAGGCATTGAGGAAAGGGGGAACATTTGCAGTATCAGTCAAAAATGAGTTAGATGCATTTTAAAGAAATTACTTTCCAGACTGTTTACTCTGAATGACACAAATATGATTGGTACATCCTTAGAGACCTTCATGGGCTTGACCTTATGGATGTGGTGATACCTAATCCTGCCTTTGCTGATGCTCCCTGGAGTCATATGTGTGTGTGTGTGTTTCGACAGCTCATGAGCAGAGTCTTGCTGGCTGCTGTGTGCTGCCCTGATACATTTGTACAATAGGATGAGCTCTTCCTTTCAAGAAACCTGGAGAGGGATTTTTTTACGAGGGCATGTAGTGACAGGACAAGGGGAAATGGCTTTAAACTTACAGAGAGCAGATTTAGATTAGACATTAGTAAGCAATTCTTCCCTGTGAGGGTGGTGAGACCCTTGCACAGGGTGCCCAGAGAACCTGTGGCTGCCCCATCCCTGGCAGTGTTCAAGGCCAGGTTGGACACATTTTGGAGTACCCTGGTCTAGTGGGAGGTGCCCCTGCCCTTTGCAGGGGGTTGGAACTGGATGAGATTTAATGTCCCTTCCAAACTAAACCAGTCTGTGATTCTTATCCTTGGGCTGCAGAGGGAACAACTCATGGAGATGGCAGGTGGAGGAGCCAGTGCAGAGCCGCAAGCCCAGCACCATCCAAGGCTGGTGTGAACATTGTGCCTCTCCAGCAAGTCTACACCTGCCTTCCCAAGATTTTACTGGAAATAGCTTTGTCTGCTTCTTGCAAGCATGTTAAAAATTACCTGCCATGTTCAGCTGATGTAAATCCCCATAAATTCATTCACCAGCCTTATTCCCGGATAAATGCTGTTTAATTCTCTATTTCTTCACAGCTGCAATTTCTCTGTTTATTTTAATGATGGTACCTTGCTCTCAGTTTCACCACACACATCCTTTATATTGCTAAAAAGGCACTGATGAACATGAACTGCATTACCAGAAATCACATTCCTGTTCCTGCTCCCTGGCTCATTTCTTCCTCATTTCCCATTACCTTCCTATTTTAAGACTGCATGCATGACATACCTGTCAGCTAGATCCATTCAAATATTTATCCAGTAATTTAATCAGTGAAATTTCATGGTAGGTTGGTAACTACATTGATGATTTTCTCCTCATTCACATACCTTGGGTTGCAATGCATTAGGGTGCTGGAAGGCTGCAGGCTCATGGGTATGTATGAACTTAATTAAGTTTATAAACTGTAAAGAATTTCTCGTTGTTTTTGCAGCCCTGAGGCCTGTGAGGTGCTTCAGTTGTGTGCTGCACTGAATGGGAAAGCACTGGAGATTGCTGACACTTGGGCATCAATGTAACCCTGCATCAGCCTCCACTGTGGGCCAGCCTCTGGCACATTCCGAGGGAAAAGCAAGCAGAAGAGGAGCAAGGTCCACTGAAACTGAGTGAGGGTTTTTAGCTTTAAATTTCACAGGCCATCCTCTTTTTTTCTTCCTTTTAATCCCTAACTTGTCTAAAGCCAGTCATTCAGGAAAGAGAAACTACAGTCTTTCATAGGAGACTGTTCCCTCCCAAGAAAGCTCTTTCTCAAGCCAATTCCAGCTTCCAGGCTAGAACAACTTTAGGAGTCATAGCAAACCTCCAGACTATAGTCTTGAAGCCACCATGATTCCAGGCTGGAGCACTCCCAGTCAGAATCAGCTCCCCAGAGCCAGGCACCAAAGCTGAACTTCCACTTCCACTTCCACTTCCACTTCCCCTTTCCCTCCCCCCCCAAGCTATCCTGCTGTGTGCCTCTGGGCTGATAAACCCTAGGGTTTGCTGATTTGGCCAATCAGGCCTTTCCTCACCTCAAAATGGGGCCTCAAAGAAAGGGAGGAGTAAGAATTGACACCCTTTTATACTGTGAGTAACAGCTCAGCAATATAGACCCCTGGGGCAGGGTATGCTCTACACGCAGTGATTTCAAAAGAGCTTTAGGAAAAAAAAAGAGGAAGGAATGAGGAACTAATTCAACACACCCGGTAGTAGGTTGGTTCTGGCTTTCCTGTGGAGAATTATAGTATGAGCTTCCAAAACAGTATCTCCTGAATGTGTTATAAACAGCTTTTCCTTTTTCTTATTACCCCTCCTCAAACCTGAAGCTACTGCTTCTTACCAGATAATGCTCTGCCTTGACAGGATGGGAGAGGTTTTGTATGTATATAGATACTCTATCATCTATTTCCATTAATAGGTATTAGGAATAAGGATAAAAATGGTAATCTCACTCTGTTTTATCCCATGCCCAGTCTAAGAATCCTGTTACTTGATGTTTGAAATATCCTTTGGAGGTAGATGACTATAATCACCCCCCCACACACACTCATTCCTGGCTCTGGAAATGGCAGCACACTTAGAGACACGCTTACTGCAATCACTTGCTTTGGCTACAGCAGTTCTGCACTTCACAGGCGTATGCTTAAGGGCTTTGCTGTACTGGCTGAGCTAGTGTGCTTGATATCTTGCAGGATAGGGTAGGAAGGCAAAGAGAGATTAAGGATTTTATCATGTTCCCAGGAAAGTTCAGTACAGAGTTTCCTTGATTTCTGTGGAAGAGAAGCCATCCCAAAATAGTTTGCACATCTGGGAAAGAAGCCCAAGAGATCCTAGTGTCCCATCCTTTCCTCTAACCATTAGGCTACTCTTCTCATCAAAGACATATGGGACCTGGGGGAATTTATCCTCTCTTACAACCATGCAGGTTGGTCCAAAAAGCAGCAATATTATTATATAATAACTAATATAAACCTATAATAATTGCATCATAATGTAACTATTCCTGCAGGAAGCCCTGCAAAAAGGCTGCATTAAGTGTAAGTGCAAGGCTGGAGACCATACATTTCAGAATACCTTGACAGTTTTAGCAAAACAGCAGATAAGTGGAGAGAGATACAACCTTGTCAGAAGTGTGGAGTTTTTTTTTCCCCTGTAGAACCTATACTTAGTTGAAATTCCAGAAGTGATTGCATTTTACTTGTGTATATTTCCTGCAGAAATGGAATGAGCTGTTTTAGGAAATAACTTCAAACTTGCTGAAATTCAAAGCATTTTTAGTATATCAGTAACCTCAAACAATCTTGTTAATTGCTGAAGTAATATTCCCTTCGCTTCTCAAACAGCATTAGTTTATTTTAGCCAAGATAGGAATATGAAAAACATTCTAGGCTGGAACATCTCTACTTAACACGTCTGTAGATGCAGTCAGAGTAGGCAGCTCAGCATGCCCTGACTTTCTCAAAACTCTCTGAAAAAATTATAATAATAATTACAGTATATTAGTTAGTCCTCAGGGATAGCTTCATTTTCCATGCATGTAACCTTTAGTGCTTTGGGATGCAGGCTATTTGTTTTGGCAGGCTGAAACAGCCCATAACTTCACCATGATAACCATTTTTAGTTTGGCCTGTAGATTTTTTTTCTTCCCTTTTCAAATCTATCTGTCCTGAGAAGTCAAATTCCTGATTTTATCTTGTACCACCCACCCTCTTCACTTACAAAGAAGACCTCAGGACAATCCCTTGTCCTCTTGCCTTGCTCTCTGGTTTTCCCTTGAATCATTCTCAAAGAGATTCATGTCTCTGTTTCATTCTGTCAGTGTTAAATACTTCTGCCCCTGAAATTTGTGGGCTCTGAGGTAGGGAGGTTCCATATTTACTGCCTTTTAATAACATCTGAAACACTTTTGTTGAATTTATAAATTTTAAGAACAAGAAAAACAACTCAGAAATCACTTTCCTGCCTGTCAGCGCTTGGTATGGCATGTAGGATTTTGACTTAGTTGTTGCATCATTGCTGGAAAGAGAAATTCTGTTCTTTCAGCTTAATAAAGCTGTTGATGCTGGATGCACGCATAAGAAAAGAAACCAGCTCTTTCCCCCATCCTTTTCTATTGATTTCATAGGAGAAAATAGCAAAAACATCTCTTCAAGAAAAATCATTTTGTCTAGCTGGCAGTGGTTTGCCATTCAGCAGGTTCATTCAGGCTGTTTTCATGGCTGATTCTTTTTTCAGATGTCCAACATCCAAATACAGCAGATGTGGATGTTTTCTGACTTTAAAAACAGAATAACAGCCATTTTGACAAAGGCAGAACATATGCAAAGTGCAGAGTGAGACCTGAGTAGCCAGTGAGAGCCCTCCATTGATTTTGATCTTCACATCATACTGGAGACAGTTGTGGAGAGGCTGTAGTTAAATTATAGCAGAATATGGGGTTATTCCATGTAGCCTCTAGACCAAATTCAGGTCAAAATATATTTTATGTGGCAGGGACATAGGTCTGTCTTTGCCCTGTTCCTTTGTAGCCTGTCCCCCACAAGCTACATGGCTTCTGCACTGAGTGCTCTCAGCAGCTGTTTAAGTGCAATTAGACTTGAGCAAACTCAGCAATGGGAGTAAGAATTACATCAAAGAATTGTCTTAGGAGTGCTGGGAAAGTGGCAGAGATTTGAGAGACCCTGGATAAAAGCCCGCTGGTAAAACGTGTTTCTTCACCAGTATTTTAGTTGTAGGGACAAAATGATATTGAGTGTTTCTTGCTTCTCATGGAATGAAAAGCTGTTTTGTCAGGTTCATCTGTGCAACTGATTCCCTCTTGGAGTTAGCCAGGAGAAACACATTGATCTGTTACACAGAGTTAGCAGGGATTACTTGGTTTATCACAGTCAGCTTTCCTATGCTCCAGAGCTCCTCCCACTCCCAGCCAGGTGTTCAGAGGTGGGTCCAGCATCTGTGTGTGGTGTTTCACCAGGCCTTCTGAGTCCTCACTGACAAATACCTGCAAAAATACTTTTTATCTGCTTGTCTTATCATGGAGGCCATATGAAACTGCCTCACAGGCTGGGTTCAGCTACTTGGACTCCCACTTGGTCATCCGTGGTGGGTTGTCAGAATTTTTCTGGGTTTTGACTTTCTACCTCTTTGAGGGACTCATGTAATTGACTGTTTTGCTGACAAATGGATCAACAAACTGCTGCTTTTTGGGAACCTATGGATATCTATTCCTCAGAAGCATTAATGGGTATACTCCCATGAGCAGGACATGTAAGCATTAAAATAATTAATATTAATATTTTAGTATTCATGTAGTTAATAATTTAATATTTAAAAATACATATATTAATGAGTTAATGTAGCTAATTAGCATCACATTTCTTTGGTTAGGGGCTTTGCTCGGATGAAAAGTCTACTGCATCTGGGAGTTATGTTTGAAATAGACTTGCAGGATCAAAACTATTTTTTTTGTTGCTTTTACTACTACTGTTTTCAACATCCCTTTCCGAGGAAGTGTTGGACCAATCTAGCCATAACTGGAAGGTATCCTGTGCCTTTTGAGGGACGGTTACTGAGTAAGTACAAGTACACCAGATCTCAGGCTTCACTGCATGTCAAGGGAATGTTTTACACCACATATATAATGGAAGAGAGGTAGTTAGCCCAAGCAGAATGGATAAAACACTCAATCCTTATGCTGGCCACAGGGACACGCAGTGTTGGAAGTAAATGACAGCTGATTTCTGCCTAGTGGAGCAGCTGCTTTTGGAGCTGACCTCCCATTTCCTTGGTTTCCCACCTTCTGTTTGAGCTCCTGCTCTTCCACTCCTCCCCTGAATGTTTCTTTTCTCTTAGGGAAAAGCAGATTTTCCCCCTAATAGTTAGAAATGACCCCATTTTTATTTAAACCTGTCATTTCCAATCCCCATGGTTACTCCTAATTCAACACCATGAAGAATTCACCTCCTTGATGATGTCTAGGAAATGTCTTTGTTTAAACCTGCTCTGCAAACCTGGTGACATAACCTAAGTTCTCAGGTATCTGTTTTCTTGCACACAGGTGTCATTCCTCTGGGTTGTTTCAGCTCTACTGCTATACTGTATCCCATTTATTCTGGTTATCTGAAAGTCCTCCCTTTCCCTTCAGCCCAGTCTACCTTTCATCTTGACCATCTGGAAGACTGCTGTTAAGCAACACTATCTTGGTCTAATTTGTAAGAAATAATTGATTTATTATTGCTACATACGTTTCTTCATTTTCCCGGACGTAGTAGAAATAACAGACTGTTCTAGTCTTAAAGAACTTCATATAAATTGCATTCACATACAACATATCTCAGCTATAAGTGGACCTGAACTCAAAGGAAGCCGCATCATGTCTGAACTCTCCGGAGTTTTGAGGGGTTTATTTTAATAATATCCTGACTTTAGCATATCCATGGTATTTGCCAAGCTTAAAACAACAGCCACAGGAGGATCCTGTCGTATGTTTTGCAACCGGTTCTCACATCAACAGAGCGCTGATCCTGCATGGAATTCATTCCACATTTTATTCATTATCTGAATGAGTTATCAAGACAGCTCTCTGCCTGGCTGGAGGTACCAACATAGTGCAGACAGATTTTTTCCCACAGAACTCTCTGAAGCGATACTGTCAGCATAGCTATATTTAATGGGCTCTACCCATGCAGTAAGTCTCTCAGTGCAGAAGAAATAGTTTACAGTCTCTGAAACCCTACACTCCTCTCTGCCACGGAGCAGGAAAAAGTAACATCTACCATCATTCCTTTTGCATGTTGCTGAATCCAGGGGGAAGGGAAAGCTAGTAAGACAATGAGGACATTGAAAACAATATTCTAAGAGGCAGAGCAAGGCAAAACCCCGTCCCCAATCAGTAGTCAACATCTGCAAGCAATCTTTAACCACAGCTAAAGACTGCCTTTAAATTCACAGATGTCATGCCCTACTTACCTTTGCTTAAGGCTTAGTATTAGTTTAGAAATAACCTGTTGATCTTTTGTATATGATTGCTATTGCTGAGTGATGAGTTAGGACAAAGTCTGTTGCATGGAAAGAGTTTCACCCAAAGTTAAATTCCATTAGGCAGAAAATAGCTGACATTTGGGAAAGATAACGTAGGGCAGCTCTACGTGCCCTCTGAGATTTCTGTGACATACCCCTGCACTGTACCTGAAAGAGCTTTGTGTCATGTGCACTAAGGTAAAGGCGATTTGTCTTAAAGTGATTTCTATAAAATAAAATTGCCTGTTTCCCCCCTTTTTTCTTTTTTTTTTGAAGGTCTAGTTCATGAATATGGCAAAAAAATGTCATTACGTGCTGATCAGGGGACTTAGGTAAGCAGTGGGATAATGATGTGACCTTCACTTCACATCTAAAACAAAAACCTCTCAGGGTGTGGAAGAGGGGTTGGTGAGTGATGGCTGTGAAACCTGGGCCTGGGGTACAGGTCTGCTCCACACTATGCATGACAAGCACCAGGTGGAAAAATAGTAATTTTGGTGTAGTTTGGTGGGGTTTAGCACTGGAACAACGACACTGATGGACAGCAGAGACAACGGGGATGGAAAGCGCCTTACCAGGGAATGAGCAGTAGCACAGCTGTGCCAGGCAGCTCATTATGACTGAAAATGCAGCATAGTCATGACAAGGAGGAGGCTGTGAGTTTATATGAGGCATCTTCCATCTCTCTGAGTTCAAAAACCTATTTCCAATACTTACTGTTGCAAGTGTTACTGAGTGGGGAAGTTTGGAGGTCTTAAAATATAAATATTTAATGACTACCTTGTAGCTCAAAGCTTTAGGATCAATGTTCGTTACCTCTTACCATGCTGTATGTGGTATGCCTGCAAGTTCTTTTTTTAAAGTCATGAACTACATCAGTTTGAATTGCCCAGCTGAGATTTGCCTTTCTACAAGGCATAGGTATAAAGTTGACTGCTCTTGTGGCACAGTTTAGTTCTTAATTCTTCAGTTAGCCTGGAAAAACATCCAGTCTTCTTGCCCATTATGTGCTCCTCCTCCCCCCCATTGTAAGAAAAATACCAAATGTGCAGGTTATAAATAACGCAAGTTATCTAACATTTCACCATATAAGGAATAAGCAGAACTGGAAATGCTGATTTCTTTTTTTCCTTTAGCATTCAAATTAAATGGACAATATAGCAAATTGAATATTCCCAGCAAAAAATGGTTTATGTGCACTTCTGGTGTTCTTGCTTCTTGCTTTGAGCTTTGTGGGCCCATTTGCTGGTACTTCAACAGCCAAGAACTGTAAGTTTGACATTATATTGCTAAAACATATCAGCTTCTGACCAATTTGGAAGCAAAGGAAACAGGGCTCCTCTACTTTTGTATTATGTCCCATGTAAGGGTAAGGAGCACATAGGAAGGGACTGTTAAAGCTTATGGGACATGTATCTACTTGCCAAAGACTATCAATCATGAGCGCAGTAACACCATCTCCATTGCTGTCTTTAGCCAGAGAACAGATATTTTGAGGGCAAGCACAGGAAGTTAGATATGTTGTCATGTAGATAAATCTTGGGGTAAGCTAATCTAGGGCTAAAATTGGAGTCTGAAGTAACTGGTTGGTTTACACCATTTTTTTTTTTTCTTATTAAATAACAGGTATCCTCCCAGAACCCTTTTCCCCATGAATAGGAGCTGACTCAGTTCTGGCAAGCAGTCTCCTTTCCTCTGTGCTTCTCCTCTGAACCCTGAACTGGCCTCCAGTTAACTCAGATGGAATTAACAAAGGAGATGAAGATATGAAGCTGTTCTGAGCCTCCCTCTCTCTCATACAGGGTGTTATCAGATACTGAAAAGCAGTTTTGTATCCCCTGGTAACACCAGGCTCAAGAAGCATTTCACGAATGAAGAATCTGGCTACCTGGTAATTACGTGCCCAGCACGCACTTCCAGTTATCTCCCACCCTATTTGCTCACAACCAGGTATGAAAACATTTATGCAGTGAACTGAAAATAATGGAAAAATTCTCTGATTTTGGAAGCAAAGTGAGTTAAAGCAATGAACCGCAGTACATATTCTTTATGCATGTACAGCAGCATAAGGAAACTGTGGGAAGCTAATTTGCAAGCCTGTTTACTGAATACCTGGAACAACTCCCATTTCCCATTTAAATTAGCCTCAGGAAGCCAAGTGTCTAATTTGCTTCTCCAGTACCTGCTTCTTCCACTCATTAATGTCCTTACCCTCATGCATTTTAGTAGACTGTCTCTTGGCATTTCAGATGTTTATTGCTGCATCTATAGTCTATAGTAACCTCTCCAGGGAAAAATAAATGCAGACTGCTAGCACACCGGGCTGTCTGGCTTTGTACCTGCTTTGCACTTCATGGGCACAAATATCTATTTGGAGTTCAGGAGAACAGCAGGGCAGGTTTATAGCATCCAAAAGTCCCTGGGCCAAAACCAGTATGCAGCTCTTGCAAAAGCAGAGACTTTGAGGAGTAGTCTCCTTTTTGTGGTCAAAGCTAAACCTGTTCTATATCTGGAGATGGCTGGCTATCCAGTGTTAAAGCAAACTATATCTCAGCAGTGTAGCAGTAGTATTTAAAGTAATCCCTTCAGCACACAACAGCATCTAAAAACTTCTTTCCAATCTCATCTGCTCAAGGCTAACCCAAGCAGTGAAGAAAGCCTCCTGTATCACCAATTTTGTTGTCTCCTTGGAAAAGGAGAGTATATAGGTTTGAAGTGAGAATTGCTCATGGAAAATGTCCTAGGTTTAGTCCCTGTGCTCTAGTCTCTAGTGCCTGTGAGCTTGAAAGCTCAGCTGTGTGTCTCTAACCAATTATGGGCTGTGTTAATATTGCTGCTTGGTTTTCCAGAGGTAGGTTTCTCAATGGAAAATTGTGAGAAGTGTCATTAGTAATGACAGCTTTGAGAGCACCGGGCCATAGTTTTATCTTGCCCATGGACATAATTATATAATGGTTCTTCATCATCTGTGGCCTTTTCTTCACCAGAAATCAACCTCAAATATGCTGATAATGTAAGTGGTAGAAGGTAAATGCCTCTTGTTTAGCAGCTGAAAACTCTTGTCTATGCGGAGTAAGATTTGTAATGGTAGAAAGCATGTGCAGCAGTATTCTAAATGTCTTCTCCAACCACTGCTGATAAGATACTTTCACCGGCCAGCCTACCACTCTGATGAGAGGTTAACTTTTCAATGGAATCATAAATGCCAGTTCACTGTCATACATTTTCTGCATTTGTTTGTTTGCTATTGACAAGAGAAAAATATTCTTTTATTCTTTTCTCACCTCTCCAGAGAGGTCAGGATTTATCCTTGAATGATTACACGATCTGTTTCATGCTAATTAAATAGTAAGTGAGTAAGAGCTATCATTTATTGAGTCCTTAAGCCCAGAGGTCTTATTTTACATTTCAGAAGGAAATTGAAAACATTTTTCCTTAGAGAACTGAGATATAAAAACACTGGGAAATATTCATATAAGCAGAGCACACAGAAATATCCTTCATTTATGTTCCCATTTGCTAAAACAAAATGCTACCTTTTTTTTTTAGCAGATGATGAAAATTTAATACTTTCCTCACAGTAGGAACACCACTGGTATCAATGTTATATCCAGAATGGCCATCTCCCCCCTCCCCAGCTCTGGAAAACATCCTTTTGCAATACAGTGAAGTCAGAATTTGTCCCAGTAGGTGACCTGTATTCTTAGAGCCGTTGTAATTTGTTCAGTGTTCTTCTTTAAAATGATCATTAAAAGTAAGATTGGAGAAAAGAGCTGTCATTCTTTGAGTATCAATGTTTGATCCACTGTTTTGACACTTTTAAGCATGTTTCATTATATCTTCCTCAAATACCATACCTAGTGAATGAAATGCCTAACCAGTAGTTAAGAACTGCGTATTTTTAAATCAGTGCTGAATACTAAGTAGTTCAATGGAGTTCTATTAAAAAAGCCACCCAACAGCTAGCAACTTGGAAGCTGCAGCGGCTTCCTCTGCTTCCTTAATGATTTAGGATTAATTTTACAGGTTTTATTACATTACATGATCTCACCCTCTCCATTCTCCAGGTGGATGAAAACAGGTTCATTGAAATTATCTTCCCATGGAGCCACAGTACTCAGTTTGTTAGAAGAAGAATGGGGCTGAAGTGGTAACTGTTTCTAAGACTGAATCACCTAGCTCCTGATACTACTGCTGAAATAAATTACAGCTCCTATGGAACCTGCTGGAGAGAACAATTTTAAATCAAGGTGCATAGTAGGACAGGTAATCAGAGAAAGGATCAATTAAAGTACTGCTGGAGAAGAATTATGGAGATACTTTGTCTTTAATTAACTTTGGATATAGTTATAGGTAAAATTCCCTTTTTACCTAAGGTCTTGGTATATATGAACAAGTGATTCAGTAGAAGGTGTATGAGGAAGGCAGAAACAACCCATAAATGCTACACGAAATAGCCAAAGCCATTTATCTTAGTGACAGTCATTAAAGAAAGACTGGAAAGTTCCTCTCTCCAGTGGATGGTCTCAGTGAGCTTTGGAATATCAGTGCAGTCACCCATATATCATCCTCACAGAGGAAACTGAGGGTGTTTTCAACAGTAACACAGAGTCAAATGAAGCCATTACTGTAAAATTTCACAGAGTTTGGAAAACTAGACTGCATGAATGTCCTTCCTCCACATGTGGGAAACACTAGCTCAGCCATACTATCCTCCATGGCATCTTCTTGGAGGACTGGGAATGTACCTATCAAAATCCCTTCAATTTCATGGTTTTTCACTGGCTACTGATACCAATGAAGTGCTTCAGGAATCCTTCCATGCCCAAAGCAGCTGTTTTGCACCTGGTTTTATGGGAAACTGTGAAATGAGATTTTCTCAAGATTTTGGGGGGTTGAGAGTGGGACAGGACCTGAATGAATTTAAAACAACTACATGAAGCTTTATTACTCAAGGAAAAACATTAATTCTGGAAGCTTTATTACTGGAACTCTAATAAAGTATCAGGACCTCACACTTCATGTTTTGATCTTTTATTGAATTCCAGTAAATATTTGCAATCAGGAAGGCTGGCTACCATTTCTAGTCTTGGAAAAATCTTTCATAACAAGAGTGAGCTCACAAAAGATTTGCTTTTCTGTGCATAAGTAACTCACAGAGAATAAACATATTGCTACAAACTGAATTTCAGTTATACAAAATACTGTGCTCAAGGCTGCTGTAAATTTTTCCATCAAGATGGAAACTGGATTGTTAGTTGAACATTTTTATTAGTATCTGCTTTAGTTACATTTCCATTTTCTGTTAGAAAACTGATATTTTTTTGGCTGAAAGTTCTTCCCTCCTCCAGCTCCCAGTGCAAAAAATGTCCAACCATTTTCTACTAAACAGGTTTTTGGCTTTCGGGTTTCCAAGAAACAAGGCAAATATATCCACTGTATCCCTTGTCTAAGCCGCTTGATTTTACTACAGCACTGGGTAAGTTCACAGCTCAGCGGAACAATACTGTGCAACGAATGCCAACAGATATGCAGGAAAATCATGTCTCTGCCCCCGCAGCTTGCAGTGTGCAGAGAAAAAAGGATAGGAAGGAGAAAGAAGAAAGATGTGCATAAGCAGACCTTTAGCTGTAGTTTATGAGCCCAGTCATTCTTTCCCGCACAAGACCTCCAGTGAGAATATACGCTTTGGGGTGAAGTTTGGAAGAGGATGATGTGGGTGAGGTAGGAGAAACAAATTGAGGAAAAATAATGTGGAAAGGAGGGAAGGAAATGTGTGAAGGGGGAGAAAACTGATAGAGAGGAGAGATAGAAGAAAGCAAAACCCCACATGTGAGGGGAAGGATGGTTGGTGGAAGACCTCAACAGAAGGAGCTGGACAGAGGGGACCCCACAATCAGAGTGACGGCAAGCAAGGAGCTCAAAGCCTGGAGTTTCAAAGCTGAGGAGCCCAGGGCCATGCCTCTCCCCATGGCTGCAGTTTTTCTATGTGTGGAGTCACCCAATTTTGTGTCCCAGACAGGTTTCCCTAGGAAGGTAGGTAGGATCAAGAAGGCTGTGTGTTTCCCTTCACCCTCCCCATCCCTGTTGGCACAGCAGTGTTGATCCCGGGGCTTTTGCCCCTGTGGCAGATCAGCAAAGGGTGGCTGGGAGCACTCGGTGAACTCCCTGTGGGGAGTAGAGTACAGTGTATGGCCTGATTAAACTGGTAGCTGCAGAGAAAGTATTTACTGCAGTGGAAAAGGATGCACAGATGCATTTCATTCTTCTACTACTAAATTGGTAACAGGCAGCACGGCTGAGACCCAGGCGATACTATTACATTTCAAAAGGTAGCTCTAAGGATTCATCTACCCCACACTCAGCACTCCCATATGTTGTGTGAATGAGATAGCTTCACTGAAGCTACTATCTCCTATTGGCAAGATGGGTATATTCCAGGAAAGCTATTAAGTGAAACATCTAAGTCTGATGCTGATGGCATTTTTTCCTTCCCTCTCTCAGGAAACTTTCTTTCTTCTCTCTGGCTGTCTTGTGTATTAGTGTGCATGAAAATTTTACTGATATGAATTATATAAATCCACCGGAGAGGTTGGTCTGCTGTAGCACAGAATAGGAAGGCTCTATTGTAACACAAAAGCACATCATGTATGAATGACTATAACAGAACAGCAGAAAATCATTAACAGCCTACAGCCAGCTAAGTGTGCTAACCGTATTTTATTCATATTTGCTTAGGTTTCTCTTTTGATTCTGACTAGACATAAATTAGAGAACCTGTTCAACCATGTCATGATCCCAGGGAGAAATGCGCCTTAAAAATTGATGATGGAAGTATCTTCTCTTTGGCAATCCCCACTTACTTCTGGAAGGTGATAGACATCTTTCGGTGAATTGCCCCCAAGTGATGTAAGATATCACATCACTGGTAGCAAAAGGTGACTACCTCACCTGTATTGGTGAAGTAGTCCCCAAACCTCCAGTAGCCTCCTTCTTCATCTCCTTGTTCATGCTGATACAGTTCAGACATGGTGGAGCAGTGAAGTGAGGAAGAAAAGAGGGTGAGGGAAAGACCCTCACTTGGCAAGTCCTGGGGTGCTTGAAATCAAGAGGTCAGGGCCCAGAGCTTCACCATCCCCTGACAGAGCACGGTCAGGGCCCAGAGCTTCACCATCCCCTGTCAGAGCGCAAGCAGCCTGAGAAGACTTTCACAAGCAATGGTGGAGGCAAGCCAAAACACAGGTGTGTGTTAGGACCTGGTGCCTTGGTGCTCCCTGCATGCTCAGCCAGCAGGAGGAAGCAGAAATGCCAGGGATGTTCTTCGGAGCAATGATGAACCAAGTAACAGAAACACCTGGTTTTAAGACATCTCCCTGAAAGAGCTTATGGGGAAAGCAGCAGTTCTGGCTGTCACCAGCACCCCCGATAAGTCACTGAATTGCTCCCCAGCTGTCCCCAACTCACGTTCACTCATATACCACTTAGACAACACCATTAAGGGCTTTTCCTCAATAAACATTTCCCTTTGGGGAGGAGACAGCCCACCCAAGTCTGGCCAGACAGTGAAAATTTGCTCTGTGCTCGGCTGTCTGAGTCAGATACAAGAAAAAAATGATTGTGTGCATGAAAGTCCCTTTTGTTTTGTGTGGAGGGGTGGGGGGCCCTGCTGGCATTTCCATGAGCTTTTCTGTTTTGTTCCTGAAGTTCTCATTTATGTGCCATGCTCTATTGATAAGCTGGGGGACACTTCTGAGAAGCCTCATGTGGAGACAGTCCCATTCATTTCCTGCAGCATGGCCAGGCACAAGTGAAGGGCTGTACCATCTTTGCAGAAGATGTCTTGAAAAGGATTTGGTATCGGGTTCCCAATCTGGCTAAAAGCAACCCCTTTCAAACAGCTTCGTAAGGGAAGGAGGTGCGTTTCATGTTCATGGTCTTTCCACCCTACAGAAGGACAGCTGTGACATTTGAGTGATAAATATTATTAGTTCTGGGTCATGAAAATCAAAATGTAAATGTACTTTTTCTCAATGTGGAGTGTTCTCCCAGGTGATTTCTATATTTACTGGGCACTTCAGTTAGCTGTGTAAGACCAGTGAGGAGAAGCTGGATTATATTTTAGGTCAACATGAAGCCACAGAATCCCTTCAGTTAACCAATCTATGGCATCTTCAGCTTTCTAACTGAAACCCCTCCATGTCTGCTGAAAGAAACAAGGGAGGCGTATATGAGGGAAGAACTGAACTGAAATTTGAGCTGAGTTATAGAGTGGTTTCACGGTCATCTTCCCTTCCACTGAGGTGGTCAGGAAAGGATGTTAGTGTCAGTGACACCCTCCAGCTAAACCTCTGCTCCTTCCCCCAGACCAAAGCCAAAGACAGAAAGTGAAAACCAAGAAGCCACCAATGCTACAGCCCTGGCAATAGGCATGTAGCTGTGCACAGACAGGAGACCACTAAATGCGATGGATGAAGATGAGTACATGTTGGCAGCAGTAGTGCTCGGTTCACAATTTAAACAGAATGCAACAGGCAAGATTCCCAATGAATTCAACATTTGGTCTGGGGATATGAGTTCCTATAAACATATTTGTAGTTGTGCTAGTGACCAAGGCAAACTCCTCCTCTATCAGCAGGCAAATAACAGCAGGGGAACAGCTTGAGCTGTTTTCAGAACCACCTTCCCAAATGGAAGGGGAGGGTTCCCCTAAGGTGCAGGTCAGCAGCTGCCTCTGCCATTGATGCCAGGATGAAGCTAAGGCAAGGAAATAGAGATGCCATGGATAAAACCTGGATGACTAGGCTGGTTTGGTGATAACTAGCTTGTATGGCCCTAATTGCTTCAGGTGACTGATGACATTTAGAGTAGCACAGGCAGTCAGCAGCCTGATTCTCATGGCCTTTGAAATGTGAGGCACAGCATAAAGAGTTGTGCTGTTCTGAGCTGCTGATCATGTTTTCAGCAAGGCAGTCTTCATTTCCAGGCTTCTTTTGAAAATGGGTCTTGAGATCAGAGATTAACATTTCCCAAGATACCTAAATAACTTAGGGCCTATTTTCTGGTATTAAATTTTTTGAGCAACAGTAGTAGCTTGGATAATAGATTATTGCTAATGATTAAGAAATTACCTAGGTAAGTTGCCCAAAGCCATGCAGCTATTGTTTGAAGTGACTTCTGGATTTCTAAAAGGTTCTGCTTCAGTATCCTCTGTGTGGGATCTGTGATTCTCCATCTTCCCAGGGAGAAGGCAACCACCCTTTTTTCTTGATGGCTACATGGATAAGATCCCAAATTCTTCTCTCTTGAAGCATAGGGTCATTGTGCAGAAGAGGCTGAGAACCACTGGTCTATATTTGTATTTTGCTATTTTGTGCCAATCCTGTTATCGTTCTCTTAATATACAGAAATTTTATCTTCCCAGGGGTCTACTTCCTTTGAAATATTTTCTTGGTCTTATTTTTTTTCCTTCTTCATATTTTTGTACTGACATAATCTGATTGAAAATAATTTTTTTTAATTTTCTTTTGCATAAAACTGTCATTTTTGAAAAAAGTTATTGCTACAGTTTCTCAGACTTAATTGTATTTACTTATAATTGTTCTTTATTTAAAATCCATGGCTAAATTCCTGTTGACCCCCTAAGAACAAGCTCTTTAAAGAAGAAGAAAAAAAAAGGTTTACAGGGGTAAGAAAAGAATGGATTATTACGTAAGCTTTTCCTAAAATTGAAATAGGTAAATAACCAATTGGACTGGGTTTGTAAGATCTATTTATCTATCAGCTATTGTGAATGTTTCAGTATGTTTCTCTTATTCATTTCTAATTCCCTGCTGCACCAACAACATTTCCAAAAATACGTAGGCTGGGAGTGAATTCGTTGGTGTCCTACTAAATGATCGCTTGCCTATATTTTTATGATCCAGTCACAGTAGGAAAGTTAGCATCATTTAAATAAAAAAAAAATGCTGAAATCTATGTAATTGTTCTGCAATATCTAGGCCACAGAGTGCAAATCACATGATACAGAAACCTCCTGGGAGAGTCAGGTGGAGGAGCAGGAAACCAAAGAGCAGGGATGCTGTGCTGTGCCCAGCAGCAGTGTTGATAATGACAGTCACAAAGTGGACCTCTGACATTACCAGTAGCTCTGAAAAATGCAGTTAACTAATGTCTATGATGAAATCATTGCTGAGTCACTGTATAAATACATTCCCTTTGTCTTCATTGGTGCAAATAGGAACTGACCTCTTCTATGCAGGTTTTGGTCAAAACCATTTTGCCATCAAGCAGGTTGCCATAAATGAATTTGTTGTGAAAGGGTACTCAGAGACAAATTTTGGCTACAGTGACTGTGTGGTTGTAGGTGCAGTGAACTGGTTTGCCACCTAATAACTGGAGTGGAATTAGAGGCAATCTGTGCAGATAGGGCATGAGTATTCCAGTTGGGGAATAAGTCTCAATTTTCCATTACAGAGGAATTAATAAGGAGACCATGAAAAACTCCCTTTCTCGCCCACTTGGGCACTTATCATTCAGGCTTGCTCCTTGGGTGAAGAGCTGTCACTTCCAAGGCATAGTGGGTCCCTGACTTTGTGCCAGATCTCTGCTTGCTGCCCTAACACAAGTGGTTAATAGTGACAGCAGCAAGCAGACTTAAAATGGTTGCAGCCCAAAGTACATCCCTTGCATCAGAGACCCTGTGTTGCAAAGGGGATGCTGTGTTGCTCAATGTCCTTAATGATCCTTGACTTTAAGAAAGTTGTAGCAATAGTCAGGGTTTGAGACCCTGGACTCGCAGCTGGACCAAGTGCTGATTTACTCTTCTCATGTGTGGGGATAGGTCTGCTTGTGCCTTTTGTTCTAAATTTCCATTTTTCTCCAGTAGTGTCAGCCACATTTGGATTACCAGGACGCAGTGTAATAGTGTAGCTCTAAGGACAGAGCTGCTTCTGATCAAGGCTGAGCATTTCTCATTTTATTTATTTTATTTTATTTTATTTTATTTTATTTTATTTTATTTTGTTTTGTTTTGTTTTGTTTTGTTTTGTTTTGTTTATTTTATTTTATTTTATCCAGGAGTGACACTGTAAGAAATCAGTATTAAAACAAAGTCATGTCACCGCATTCCTCAGTAAGTCCTTCACGCAGGGTTTGTTTATTCCTCATGGAGGTGCTCATGCACACAAGACCATTAATTTCAAGAAGTGAACACTGAAATGACCTTTCCAAAACATCTGTA
Source organism: Psilopsiagon aymara (assembly GCA_024733675.1). NCBI lineage: Eukaryota > Metazoa > Chordata > Aves > Psittaciformes > Psittacidae > Psilopsiagon > Psilopsiagon aymara. The sequence goes on along the minus strand of JANRGW010032020.1, from coordinate 91,806 downwards.
GATAGGCCTTCCTTTTGTCCTCCTCCCTTCTCCCACTATTCCTTAAGCCTCTAGAGACACAACACTGTGATGGATTGCATGGAAAACCAGCAAGGAGCTGTAGACACAGCTTTCACCTGCTGTGAGGTGCACAATAGCCAGAGGCCAAAAAGATTTTCTTGATTTTTCTAGGAGGATAGTCTCATGTGAGCTCCCAAAATAGGACTTTAGCAAGCCAGAGCTGAATTGCATCCCAGTCCTACTCTCTGCTGGAGAAGGAAAAACTTGATGTTATTAACGTAAGAGGTGAGGTTAGCTCAGAAATCTGTGCCAGAAGAGGCTGAAATCCCTGCTGTACATGTTGGACAGCTGGAGCGTGATGGTTACAGGACAGGGTAGGTGCCCAATTCTGTGGAGTTTCAGCTGGAACTGAATGGCTAATATGCCCTTGAAAATCCCAGCCTGCAATTCCTCCCTGCTGCAGTTACAACAGCACAAAGACAATGTGGTAATGTCTGCTGCGTTACAGAATCTCTTTATCTGGACAAAAAAAATAATGAGAAAAAGTCCTGTCAGACTAATCAGGGAATTAGCAGTATTACAAAAGTGCTCCTCACAAATGCTAAAATGCAGACATGACTCAGATTAATTTTCAGATCAGGAAACTTATCTTTCTCGTGTGCAGCACTAGCGTGTAAAAGAGGTCTCTGGCTTTAATACAGATTTGTTTGGTGGCACTTGGCAGAGAAACAGAGGGCTTTTTTGTAAAAAAAAAAAAAAAAATCATTATTATTTCAAAATCTACTGGAAAGGATTTAGCAGCCTTTTGGAGCCATTATATTTTCTCTATTTTGGGGAGATTTTTGACCTTTCTTAAAGACTTTAATTGTCCAGGATTGTCACATCTGATTTCTTTAAATACCCATAAGAGGAAAAACTCACAAAGCAAATGAAAGGTTAGTGAACTTTGCTTTATTTTGCTCACAATGAGAACTTTCAAATGATTGGAAAATAATTTCCTTCTATTTCGAATGATAGAAGTTAAAGATAGGAATGACCTATTAGATCACTGTGAGTATTTCCTTGACAATGTGGTTCTGTTTCATTAATTGGAAGAAAGGAACACAAATTTCAGTGGCTGAGCAGTTCCAAGGGCCAATAGTGGTGCATGGAGACCCTCATCATGAGGAAGACCTGAGCCAAGTCAGCAGGGACCGGATGCCTTCACCACCCGGCTTCTGTTTGGTGGCCTTATGAAATGAATGAGTTGCGTCTGTCTCATGTAGAGTGACCGAGGATGAATAGCACAAAAAGCACGACTGTGAGTGCTCCATTTATTGGCTGTTTTGGCAGCATGGCTGAATAGCAAAAGGATGTGGAAACTGCTCAGAAACTGCCAAACAGGGACCTAGCTCTGTGGAGGAACCTGCACTTCCTTCACCCTTTGACATTTTATTATTAACTACTAATTTTGAAATACATAATCCATTTGATGAGCACAAAGAGAGCTAGCTTAGCACAACAATCATCTTCTTAATCAAAAGCACCCATCCCTGCTCCAGGGCTCACATGACAAAGTTAGTTTTCCACAATGTTTCCTGGGCATGGTTTAACTGCAGATTTTTTCTAGTACTTTTTGTTTCTTCCCTAAACCAGTATTGCACCAGTAGAATGCATTTCAGGTGGCAGGGTAAGGCTTGTTCTTGTCTGGTTTAGAAGTGATCATGGAAAAGTCTCTTAGCATATCTCAAAATTGGAACAAATTGTGGCTCTGCAGTGTGCAGCTCCTGCCCACTGGCTCTCCAGGAGCTCCTTGGGACAATGTCATTAAGTTCAAGGATTTTCCATGGCCAATTTGCCCTACAGTATAAAGGTCCTTGAAGAGTATCAGAGGGTTTTGCTTTCTCTACATCTCCAGAGGGTGACAGACACTGCTGTTTCAGTTAAAGTTTACTCTGAGCCTTCGTGGCACTTTGTTGACTTTGGCTGAGACCGGCTTAGTGCTACCGTGTAGCAGGGGGATGTATAAGGCATACATTACAGGCTGTCAGTCCAATGCACTCCAGAGCTATGATGAATGTTAGGTATTCAAACACTGCTAATGTTAATTGTCATAAAGCTGAGCTGAATCCCGTAAACACAAGCACTCTTCTTCTCATAGATCCAGAATAAAATCCTCCTCCTTTTAGGAGACGGGGAAGGGGTCAGATACCGTCCCAAGTGTGCCGAGGCTAGGGAGAATTTAGTGGGAGCCAAATTCTCATGGTGTACTGGTTAAAGACAAATGCAAGATTTGTAGAAACAGCTGTTTCCTTATCAGAGGCTTGAGTGTGATATGCAGAGTTTGCCTATGTAATACAGCTGTAGAGGATCACATCTGAAACACAGTAAGATCTAAAGAGGCTGAGGTTCTCTGGGCTTCATTTTGTCACTGGGGATGTCCTGTCAGGTTAAAGCCAGACCTTTAGGCCATGCTGTTTCTGCAAGCGCCAAGGAGTGAAATGGTAAAGAAGAGGAAGTCTGCTGAGGGGTCAGCAAGGAGTAGGGTGGTAATCCATCTGCAGCATGATGCCCTTGCTCAAGTGGCCCACCAGCAAGGAGAAGGAGATGCTGACTCCACACATCCCTCACATGGCCTCCACCATGGGGCTTTCTGTTTTTCAAAAGCTGTCTTTGCTTGACGCTATCACTTCAGTATCACTGCTTGCTCCAAGTGGGGCAGTTCCCTGTGCCTTAGAAGATGCAGCTGATGTAGAGCTTTTCTTGGCAGCCTGAAAAGCAAACTGATCTCAATGCATGTCCCAGGTTCTCCTCCCTGGCTGGCCAAATCCAGGTCATGGCTGAAAAAAGAAACATATCTACATCTGCTATGAGAACTGCAAGGCTATAGGAACTGAGAAACACAGTGCTGGAAAGTCCACCTTCTTGTCGCCTCAGGTATCATTGCCAATAGTTACACGCTGATTTTGGAAATTAGCTTTTCTCTGTCCCCTCTCCCTCTGTCTCTCTTGATTGTGACACCAGAGAAACACATAAAGATGCAGTTATAAGCTCCCCTGAAGCTGTGTATCTTGTGGGGTGTCAGTTGAGATATATCCTGAGGCTGGGAAGATGTCTCCACATGTTATCTGGTGTGCCTGACTGTCTCTGGTGGTAGTCCCCCATGTTGTGGGGTAAACGCCACACAGATGAAGATTAATTTCCATGTGTGTAATCCCTCCTTGAAAGACTCACATGGGAGAAACAAATATAATGACAGAAAAAACCCTTTCAGCCTGTGCATGTCCATTTATATGCCTGAACAGAAGTGCCCAGTGACTTTTGAGATGCCTTCGGAAACTTTGACCAAACTATTTCTTAAAAGGCCTTATAAAGAATTCAGTTTGACTTGGAGTTTTCCCAGAATGGTCTTAGCTGCAGAGCATTTAATTCTGTTGAAATGGGTAGAGTTCATTTAGCCTTTCTGTATTTGTGGAATTTTGCATGTCCTGGAGAAACCTCTCTATTTCCTAGATTTTGAGAATGCTGTTCTCTGGCAAATTTCTGCTGTGTTTATTTCATCATTTGTATTTTCTCCTTGTTATTTTTCACCCTGACACAAGTGCTTTTGGATGAATCAGCCCGTTCAGCTCTCTTGCTTTCCCTCTGTTTCCCAGTGTTTCCTGTGAAATAATATGCAAGAGCACACATTTCACCTTGGCATTTGGCAGCCCCTTCCCCTCTTGTCTTGTATGAATGAGCTTTTAGGAATGTCCTGCAGTAGCCTCGTCTGACTGATGGGTGTCTGAGTCTTTCAGTAGTTCTGCTAAGTCTAATTTTACTTGATTTTGCTGCTTCATTTTTATATGCATGCCAGACAGCTCATCCCCTCAAGAATGTCCTGAAGGCATCTTCTGCCATAATAAAAAACAGAAGTGATAGTTAAAGTATACATATAAAAATAATGTTTGCTCTAGTGTGAGTCTGCCTTGCAAATATGAAAATGTGAGTGAAGGCCTGTACCTCTGCATTCAAACCCTTGCTGTACAGTGAAATGAACTGGAATGTGCCACAGCAGTTTTCTTTGATAATGTCTCGCTTATAATTTACTTTTGGTGAAGGAATCAGTGAGGGAAATCCACTTGAATGGCTTTTGTAAGAATACTTTATTTTTCTGGAGCTGCAGGCTGCGAGTTTCACACACTGAGACTAAATCCCTTTCGTATAGCCTAGATCTTGGGGAGAGACATTTATTTAAAAGTAGCTGAAGTGAAGCACAGGAACAAACTGCAAGTGATTTTTGGCATTAGAAGTGCAGTGACTGTAAAGCAGTGGCTCAGCTCCATATTTTAATAGGCTTTAACATATCAATTATAGTGCTGAGTAGCAATTAGAGCTACACAGCAAAATGCAGAGTGACCTCTAAACTGTTCCAAAGGTGTGTGAGCTGGTGGGAAAGGGGATTTGGGAGCAGACTGAATACTGGTAATCATACCACAGGGTATGAAAGAGAAAATGTGACTACTAAAAATTGAATATTGTTTCAGCAATACAGGCAAGTCTTGCCTACCCTCTGAAAGTGAATTCTACAGCATGAAACTAAGTAAGCAGGCTGAGTGGATAACTTGTCCAGGGCCAGAAGCAGCAGCAGCATGCTTGTCCTACCAGCCTACACAGCCTCCGCCTGTTCCGTTAAATGAAATGCATTTAAAATCATTGCACTGCTCAACTGTGCTCAGCTGCTCAGGAAGCCTCTAGGGAGAGAGGGTGAAAGCTGAGAGCTGGGAATGCTGCTTCTCATTTCAGCATGGCCTAAAGACACCCCCCAAAATTCCATGGTACAAAGAGATGCCCGTCCTTCAGATATGCTCCTTCCACCCTGCACTCAGACAGTGAAACTGCACTGATTTTGGCTTAGAAAGGGCACTCCAGAATTTCAAAGAGCAGAGCACTGCAGTCCCTTAATAATAATTATGTTAAGAGTGATGCAAACCACAAAATTACATGTTTTCTTCCCTTGCTGATTGTTTTCTGCTCAAATTGCCCTGGAGACAGAGCGAAATGTTCAATGGTACTGTGGATGTTTGGTTGTAGGGATGGCAACCTGTACCCACGTGGGTCTGCCTGGTCGGTCTTGTAATCCTGAATGAACTAAGCCCCAAACCCTTGTTTTCAGGGTGGAGTCAAAGCCACAAAACACTTCTCCATGTCTGTAGCCAGTGAACAATTGTAAGCTAAAGAAATATTTATTTTAAAGCGTAAACTGAGCAGTGTGAAATTTTTGCCCAGGATATTCCTCTTGACGTTACTATTTTGATACGCCTAAGTTCGTTGGTATAAATAGGGTGCAGTTGTCATCACATTTAACTAAAAAAAGCCCTCCTCAGTTGACAGCATAGGTATCATAAAGTCACATCACCCCCTACTAAGTAATTTTCATTTGTGCTGTATGCAAGCCTCTGAATGACAATTCTGTTTTCCTGGCCTTGGCTGGCATATAATTTAAGAGTAAGGGAAGCCTTTCAGAAGCAAAGATTTGTAGGCTTGACATAGAGCACCAATGAATCATATACTTGAAAACTTTATCCACCATAGCTGAAAACAAAAATCACATACAAGCCAAAAAAGCGAAGTGGGCCTCCTGGGTGTGACATGGCTTGGCTCTCCTCCAGGAGGCGTCAGCAATCTTCTGGCATGGTTGGAAACAGGCCAGCAAGTGTCCTTCTTGAGGGTGGAGGAAATGAATCGTTCACAAGAATGAATTTCTTCATGTAAGATCCCACAGAGAGAAAAGGCTGTACTATCCTCGTGAAGAGCAAAATGAAAGTCTATCCCATTTTAGGACTCAGTCTTGTCTATCCAGCAGAGTACTTATATAGGCCCCATTACTGTCCTGCCTTAAGTCAAGGTCTTAAATACATTTATTTTTGTGGATAGGAAGGGCTGTTGTTTGTAGTTCAGACAGTGAAGGCATGAATGAGAGTGCAGTATTACACCCTGCACTGAGAGAATGGATATTAGCATTGCTAGTCTCAGCAGCATAGTAAGACAGGAAGAGTTTTACTTGAGTGTGTCTGAGCATTAAAAAACTAAAGGAGAGGAGAGTCAGTATGTATGAGGGTAGGGAGAACTGCCAAGACTCAACTGGATAAGTAACACATAGTAAATGCTTAGAGTCACCTTGCCAGACAAATATTTGCCTTTCACTTTGAATGACGACCAAATCATGTTCTAACTAGTAGGACCAAGAAATTCCACACATTTTAGTAAATTGTGTGTCCTACAGAAACTCCTGTGGTAAGTGTACAAGGGCAGACTTCAGGGGTTTGCTGGACAGACAAAATTAAAACAACCCAAAAAACTCAAGAAGATATTTCAGTGTCGGAAAAAAATCAGAGGGAATACTGGAAGCTGGGAACAGGGTGGAAAAAACTTTGTAAATAAATGTGGCTAAATATGCCACATTCTTACTTCATAGATAATCTTCATATTTAATGATGGCCAGAGTGGTGGAATCCAGGAGCTGAAGAGGTCAAAGCCTCTGGGGAAACACTGGAGAGGAACTGTGCCTCCTCCTTAAGTCAGATTAAATGTGCTATGGGAAGAATTAAGATCTAGAATAAAGACCACAGTCCCTGGACATTTCCAGTCATTTCTAATAGTCATGTAAACTTCTGTTGTTCAAGGAGCCACATGCAGAAGACCATGGTAAAAAAAGGACAGCAGTAGAACTGGGTTGGGTTTTTTTTGGTGACAGATGTGTTACTAGGTTGTTACTAGGTGAGTAGTTCTGGTTGGACTTCAACGCAACTAACCTGGTGTTAATGAAAATAAAAACAATGAAGGAGGAAGGCTGGGGTGGATCAGCTACTTGATTACTAGGCTAGAGCAGAATTCAGACACTGGTTGTGACCCCTGTTCAGTGCAGACTTCTCTTCTACAGTTTTTTGTTGCTTTAAAGTGAGCCAGAAATGACGCCTTCCTGATTTCCCGTGGGTAACCTGGGATCCAGAGCTCTCTGCATGCAGTAGGAATCTTTCCATCGATTTTGATGGCCTTTGGACAAGACCCTATATTTCCATGGCATTTCTGGGACGTGCGTCTGAAATTCACTTGCTTTCCTTGAGTTTTCTCATGCATTGTTCTGGCAAATACACTTACTGCCATAAATATAGCATGGTGCATAGTTAAGAGGTTCTCCAGTTTTCAGTCAGTAGAAAACAGTGCCTCATAATCTGACTATTTTGCCTTTCCAGTTTCATCCTATTACCTCTCTATACCCCCTTGGGCTCCTGTGATTCCTTTCCTTTCTAGCACCTGTACAATCATGTTTTGTTAACCTTGTACCATGTATATAAACATGGAAAAACTTAATTAAAATGAACAAATATATCAAATTGTTTCACAGTATACAATCTAAGTACTTATGTACACTTCAAAGTCATATCTGAAGCACCTGAATGAAGCACTGTTTAGTAACCATTAATTAAGTGATGTTTATACAATACTTTGAACATATAAAGTGGTGAGAGTTTCCAAGCTTATCAGAAACTTTATTATCACTGTTATACAAAAAATCTGATTTTCTGTGAATCCCTCTCAATTAACAGATACTTTGTGAGTTGAAGGGAATCAGCCATGACAAGCTAACAGATAGTCTTTCTTCCAGCCGGGTTGTTCTTTTGTCTCTAGAAAATAGTATAAAGTGTACATTTTTTGGGCCATCTTGTTTATTTAAGCACATTTGTCAAAGCCTACTGCAGAATGGTTATTCTAGCTCGAAGAAATCCTTCCGGGTCAGAAAGTCCTTTGGATGGCTCAGATCCAACTGCTTGTCCTTCCCATTCCTTCCTTTTAAGTCCTGAAAGTCTGTCAAAGTCTGGGCTGAATTCCTAAAACCAGTTGGAGTGTAGCTCTTCTTTTGTTCCCTGCTGCCAACTGCAGAAAGCTACCTTCACTATTTTTTTTAAAGTCACCAGCTTTGAAATCCCTAAGTCCCATTGCTTCCTTTGAATGGCCAGATGCAAAGCACTGCTTTAAACCTAGGAATGACTTCACAGAGATTTTCACTTGTGGTGTTGGTTGGACTGCTGTGCTGTCTCTGATTTCAAGGAAGAATGCCTTAAGCAGCCTGTCAGTGTCTTAAGACCATCAGAGATAAGGCTACAACTTGCAAAATAACGTCTGGAAAACCCAGATCATTCTCAAATATAGAAATACTATTTTTATCCTTGAGGTTTGAAGGCTATATAGTTCTCTCAGTGTAATTAATTCAGCTTAAAGGGATGTCTTCCATTTTTAAGGTATATTCAATGAATATTCCTTCCAGAACATGGTTTAAATGGACAACTGCTTCAAGTGCTGTAGGACTACTAAAGTTTTTGCACTTGAAGGTACTAGATGTTTGGTTAATTTTTGTCCTCTTACTATTCATCAGTGAATTAAATTATCGTTCTGCTTACAGATAGAAGTACAATCCAATTCATTAATCATATTGAGATTTTTAAACCTGCACTACTCTGTTGCGACTTGTTCATCAGAAGGCTGGAAAATATTTCTTTCATCAAAATGGCTTAATGCCTATAAACATGTTCTAATTATATTTTCTTGGAATTAATCAAGTTCATTATGTTAAGTTTGGGATCTGCATTTGAAATGAATGTGAACTGTGAGCATCTGGCACATTCTCTTCAGACATTACTGATAAAAATACGGGTGTATGAATTTCAAAAGTACTCCTTTTTTTTGCCTAATCCTGCTCCTCTTAAAGTCAATTGGAGTTTTACTCTTCCTCAGTGGTGTGGATTTCAGCCAAATCTGAGTACTTCTCAAAACCTTATTGTTTTGGCAAATTTTTCAAACAACTAAAAGGAAAAGTCTACACAAGGTGTCACGATGTAGAATAAGCAGTAGTTATCCCTGTTTATTTATTTATTTTGTTCTCTTTCCTTTTTTTTTTTTAAGGTTTTCGCTAAAATACAGGCTAAGTGAGCATTTGGGATGAAAAGTGATTAAACTTCGGTGTAGTCTGCTCTCAGATGTTGGGATTTCTTTGCATGAGAAAATCCTTCAGAAACATACAATGAGCTTAGAGAAAGAAGCCTCTTGTACAGACACTAAGACAATCTTTTTGATTAAAAGCTCTCTGAGAGGGTGATCTTTATCTCATTAGTTCAACCACAGTTGTTTCTGTTTGGGTTTATTCACAAGGACCAAGTCTTGAAGTCCTTAACTCAGAATTTGGTCAGGACAAATAAAGCTTTTTCTGGAATAATGGCCCCAGGATGTGGCCTATCAGCAATTCCTGATCTTTCTGTTGAAGACAAATGAAATCATATTTTCAGTACTGTGTAATGTTAAGGGCTGTCCAAAGGGAAATAGTTGAAAATGAAGGAAGAAGCTCTTTACCCACCCACCCATCACAAGTGTTACCAAACTCCATACTTCAGCAAGGTCAAGCAATGGTCATGCAATGTCCAGAAACATGCTGTCTACCAAGTTAAATCCTTTTTGCACTTGGTTCTAGTTAAATGCTATGAAGTCAGCAGTGGAAGTGATGCAAGGGGATGCAATTGTAAGAAGTTAGAGAGCCAAAAAAAATTAATTTCCACACACCATTCAACCTGGCAATGTTTATGAATCTTGCTAATTACATTCCAGTAACACTGAAGGCCCTTAGCTGAGTGCCTACCACTGTAGACAGGTACATGGGGTGTGTTTTCGCTCACCTGTCTCAGAATTGCCTGTCTGGCTGTGGATAGGTGTCTAGACTCCCATTATAACCCTTAGAGAGAAATACTTGCCTCCAGAAGCCAACTCACCGTATCTGACCCTTAACTGAGGTGTGATGAATCACCCTCTGGCTGTTCTTACATCTCTCTGTTGATGGAGATGGGTAGATTCTTCTGTGTTAGGCAGCTTAAATTGGATGAGCTGGATCCCACCCAGGTTGCTCTCACATTCCTAATTGCAGTGGCAAAAGATCTTGCAGATATATTTAAAATAGCCAGCTCAGGCACTGCAGGGTGGGCAACATGGTGTGGGGTGTAGATCTGGGGAGTTGGCCTGACCCGAGCAGTTGCTGGGAATGTCCAACTGACCTGCTTTAAAGTCAGTGAGCCATGTCACTCTGAGTTGTGTAGCTAGCCTAGCTGCAGGGTCTCACCTTGAGAGACTGTTCCACACAACCATAGTGCAGGGGAACAGCAAAGGGTGGAAGGAAGGAGCAAAAAGCTTAGATATGTGAAGGTGACAGTGGCAGCAGCATCTAAACCCATGAGCTATAACCACCAGAAAAGGCTTTGGCTTTGCTAAAGTGGCAAGACAATCGCAACCGAACTCAAGAGCTCCCAGGTCAAAAACTTTCATCTTGATCTTTCTATCACAGAGCTTCTAAGTGGCTTGGCTGCAAAATCTTACGAAGCTGATGCATAATAAAAAAGCTATTTTCATTCATTTTACAGGCAGCATAGAGATTTTTTTAAGTGTCCACTGGTTACAGACTATCACTGACAGACCCTTAAACTTGGCCCTGGGCTTTACCTCTGTGCTTGCCTTTTTGTAAGCACATGCATTTTGAGAACTGTTTGTCAATAAGTACAAGGAATTGAGTCTTGGCTCTTTTATTCCAGGGAGCTGCCCTGCTGCTGGAAAAACTCTAACAGGACCATACTACTGCAGAGTGTTCAACATTGTGACACAGCTTGGCATGAGAGATGGCTCTTTCTAACAAGCTAAATGCTAATTTTTATTGAAGGTAACAGTAAATTGTGAAATTGGGCTCTGCACTTATGCAAGAGATTTTAAAGAAAGCCACCCGAAATTGCTGTTTCAACATTATAAACTTTACTTCACAACATGCCACTGAACCAGAGGAAGCCCTTTGGTTATTAGAAATCCATGTAGATTTCTGATTGCTGGGGAAATACACAGTTGTTTTTTTCTCTCCATAAAAAGGCAAATAAACACTTCTTTTGGGGGAACATAAACAGTACTTATCATAGTGATTGCAATGCAGGAGTGGAGTAAGCCTGGGCCAGTGATCAGACGTTTTTATCACGCAATGGCAATACCTTCTGCAGAAGGAATAAAGTTTAAAGGAACAGTCAAAACCCAGGAGATTTCTAGCTGAACCTTATGCAAAGTCCTTCAAAATCAATGACCATGGGTTGACACGTGTGCTGGTGTATGTGTGGTTGTTCAGTGCAGCTCCAGCATGTTTCTGCCTTTGTGCTCAGCAAAACCTAGGAATACTTATCCAAAGTCTGCCAGTCTGGTGCGAAAACTGTTCATTCTCCCCATTTATTTTACTTTGTATTTTGATAATTTACAATGAATATTCATATCTCATCTGGCAGGTCTCCAAATATAGTGAGATAAACCTGGAAAACAGAGACAATAAGTAAAATATGAAAAATATGGGACTGCTTTTATTCAGCCTTTGGGTTGTTAGAGACATTGCTCAGGTTTTTCTTCACAGACAGCAGGAGCTAAAAACTTACACTTTCTTCTATTTTAAGGAAAAGCTCTGATCCTCACACTATCATTTGTCTCCAGGGAGACCATTTAAGAAAAACAAAATACCAAGAGATGAGGGACAATTCAAAAGACTTAGAAGCAATGTATTTGTGTATTTGTGTGAGAAAAACTGATTTTTTCTATTTTTTTAATTTAATTTTCTTCTCAGCACGCCAAAGACCTTAGTTACAGAAAGATGCTCTATTACTCATGTTATCTGTAAAGCTCTCTTCCTCACCACATCTTGTAAAAGCACTCAGGGTGTTGTATTGTAATTAAAAGGTGATATTAATATTTCCTGACATACGCCATAAAACATCTCCAATCAGCTTCCTGTAACTATCACTCACATAAGAAAAGGAAAGGAATATAATATAAACAGAGAGAGAAGATGATTGTGAAGGTGGTTCTATATCACACTCTGCAAAGATTCCTCTGACTATCTGCTTGAGTGTCCTTTTCTTTTTTCCACAAGAAGTAAATTGTCTTTGTTTCCTTGTCTGTTCTGTCTCTTAGACCAAGACAGCTAAAATCTCCAGATGCTGATGTTTTTCAGGCTTTTTTCCCATTTGGAGCCTCATGGGCAAATTACCCTGTCATTCAAAGATTTTCTGTAAGAAAATAGAGGAATTTATTCCTTGGAGTTCAGATTCCTCCAGCCTTTGTGCTGTCCCAACCACTGGCATCTGAGACGCCTAATTTGAAGTGCAGCAATATTTTTTGTGCTTCTGTTGTGACTTTTCATAATCTGGGCTGTAGGCAAGGTGACCTGCCAGATGTTTACATCACTTGGCTTTCCTGGAAGACAGAGAGAGATGACTGTCAGAGCAAAGCTCTGTGGAGCATGGCTATGAAATAAGGTCCCAAACTGGTAAAGCACCCTTTCTTGCACGAAGATCCAAATGCTCTGTAGCGCAGTCAAAGTTGGTTTTGCTGTGGGATTTGAATTTCTGCATTTACTTTGGGCCTTCTGCTTTCCTCACTTGCCTCTTTTCTAATATTTTTCTCCCTACACTGAGTTTGGTGTCCGCTGCCCTTTCTCCCCAGCCTCTTCCACGGGACCTTCATGACATCTATCTGTCTGCAATTTGCAGGCAAAATGATGCCAAGATCAGAAAAAATAACTGCAAGGAAAGACATCTCAGTTTAACAGACGTGAGGAAAGTTTGGTTACAGATGCAGATGCATGCAAACCTGAAACATGCATCCAGATAAAGACACACCCTTCCACACCCCTCCTGAGCTGTTGTTTTCATCCTAAACTTCAGGAAATAGATAACTAACATCTTGATTTTGTCAGTGTGAAGAGACTTTGACAGAGCAGGGTATTTAGAATTTAGAATGGGAATATCATTCAGAGTATTTTATAGACATGAATGTTGTCTCACTTCCTTTGCAGTATCAAGCCAACCATTTCTAATGCAGTGCTGTGCTCCCACCAACACTCATTAATTGCAGGAGAAGCTTGAGTTTTAAAGTTAAAGTCAGGGGGTTTATTTAAATGCAGAAATGTCATTGGAGTTTTTACATGCCAGAGTTCAAAAGTACAACCATGGGGATGGATCCACACACTAGTTCAGTGAGAGCCTGACGGTGGTTGGTACCAAAAGCTTTAGTGATAGGAGGGATCTGAGTGTAGGCTGCTGTGAGGTTACCTGCCCTCCCTTGCTGGTTCCTTGGGGGTTGAATCTTGATTTCTAGCCATTAGAAACTGGCTGAAGCCCTAAAGAAGGATGCTGAGTAATCACACCATAGTCTCCCCTTTTAGTATTATTTTTGACACTCTCTGGATATCCTCAGAAACATTCAGCCTCATGTTTGATACTGTTAAACCCTGTGTGATTTCCTGTGATGGTGATGTCCATAAATTCATTGCACCTGGATTTAGGTTATATTCCCTTTTGTTGATTTTGGATTTGTTGCTTTTGCATTGCATTGAATGCCACCTTGTTCTTCTGTGGCAGCAACACAGAGGGCAGAGCGCCTACTCCTGATCACTGGGGATTTTACAGATACCAGAGATACCCACACAATGCTGTAATCCTTCCAGTCTCTTCTGTTCACCTGGGAGTTTCAGCTGTCCCTTGAACATTGTATTCCCTTCCTTCACCCTTCTCTGAATCTCTCTTTCTTCTGAGCTTAATGCTATGTATTTAGTTTCTGCTCTGCCATGCTTCATCATGTCAAGGCCAACTCCATGCTCAGCGATTCAGCAGAGCACTCTTGGTGATCTTTAAATTCAGAACATGCTGAAGTGCCTCACTTAACAGAGATCAGATTATTCACGTGCTTAAAGATAAGCATTTGCTTAAGTACTTTGCTGAATTCAGGCCTAAACACGCACATTAAATTAATCAGCTAGGACCCCTGACAAATTTTACCACAAAGGTGCCTATCTCTCTCCATTGACTATAAAGGGAGTCTAGACGACTAGTTTAAACTAGATAACTAATCTTTAGACAGCTAAAATTAGGTGAGAGGAATCCCACCCTTTGTATCTGTCTATGGTGTCAGGCACTGATCTCTGTTGGGAGCCCTTTGTATTACTGTGAGGCACTTAATGAGAATCAAAAATGTTGCTGGGGTTGTGGGAAGTGAATTTCTGGCTCCCATCCTTCAGCAGAACAGCACCCAGTTGCAGCAGGTTGGAAAGTTAATGGTTTATTTCATTTCAGACCTGAATTCTGCTCTGCAGCAACACTGTACAGTTTTCCCCTGGAAAAGATGAGATTTTGAAGTCTATGTGCTTTGAAGTGAGTTACATTGCTGTCCTTCTGAAGAATTCCACAGAAAACTTTCAGCCTTGCCCTAATAGTTCGAAGTTACAAAGATTGAGGTAAAACATGACTTTAATGTTATCTAAGCTTTTTGTTTCAGTTTTGATTGTTAAACTCAGGGTTGCCACATAGTCAGGAGTGATACTGGGTTTCTGCCAGACCTGCCAGTGGCACAAACATATGAGCCATTACACATACAGTAAGTCAGCAGTGTTATAAATTCTGATATGCCTTCAGAGTTGCCTTCTTTACAATGTAAAATGCAAGTGACAGCTGTCAGCTACTCACTTACACATCCCTGTGTATAAGAGTATGGTTTTGCATTGAGCAAGACTTACATGTCAAAGCCCATTCTGTGGGTCCAGAGCAGCTGATGGAAGCGATGTAACCAGATTTGCAGTCTGTAGATATGGGGTGATGCACTGCACTCATGAAGCTGCTGATTGATATGTGCTTCCTGTGGAAATAAAAACATGACCAATATTCCAAACCAAGACATGGTGAGCAGCTCCCTACTTCTTCATTTTGGCTGGTATCATTTGTCTTGGGAAACTTACTGTAGGCCAAGCTCTGATTACCCAATCCTGACTTTGCCAGCACAGTCTGCTTTACCATGAGCAGAAGAGGCTAATTCTGATGTAAAGAAAGGGAAATTTCTGAAGAGACTCCCACTCTTCTGCTGAGTTTATCTCTCAAGAGTGCCATATCTCATTAAGCTTTCAAAGCCATGCCGCAGTTTTAGATCCGTTCCTTCATCTAGGGCTGCTCACCAGCTCACTTTTGCGTAGTCTACAGCCATGCAATCAGAGCCATGGCTTTGCAGTTGTGGTGCAAAGGGTCAAAACTAAACACAAAACCATCTTAAATAGTCACATGCCTGCAAGGTGCAGAGGAGCCAGTCCTTGCTGCATGGTAGTTTATCTCCTAAGCATGCCCTGTTGCAAAAGCCCAGTCTCATATCTCAATGGAGATATGAGTACAAGGGTTTCTTTCCCTTGCAACACCTAGGCTGCGCTTGCAAGCCTCAGCTCACTAGGACCAGGGGAAGTGGATAGTCTATTGCTCTGTCATTGGGAATTCACCACATTTTTTCCCCTCTCTCTTCCTCTTTCCTTCACTCTTTCCCTTTTCTCTGCATGCCTCTGTTTCTTCATATTTGCTTTCTACTCCTGTGCCCCAAACAGGAGCCTTTCCTTTTCTATGGGCAGTGGTGACATCATATATATATAGAGAAGATGCTCTTCACCCTGCTCATCTTGGGCAGAAGGACCTCTTCTTCAAGTGGTTACCCATGCAAACCAGCAGTATCAGCTTGGACCTAGTGTAGTATATTGACCTCCCATAAAGGTTGTCGTTCTTTAAAGACCATCAGTGTTCCCTTACTACTCGTCACTAGTAGTAATGGCAATTCTTGGAGTGGAAAAACATGGGGTTTCCACCATGAAATAGTTTATTTAAAAATAAAAATGAATCAGAAACTCACACTTCTTGAAGCCAAGAACATTATGTTGGCACAGACGCCTAAGAAGGGAATTAGGGAAGTCTCTCTTGGGCTGCAGTGCTTCCTGGCTGATCTGCAGGATTCCTGTGTATTCCCCATTGGGTCCTGCTCCAGACACAAATGGGGTAATTTGACAGCAGAGGATCAGATCACTCTGTCTGTGCCCTAGGAAAGAAAAGCTTGAGTCTTGAAGATGTATGAGCAGCACAGGCTGGGCGATACATAGAGGTATTAAGCTGTGCAAGAAATGGAATGTCAAAATTACTCAGATTTGAAAAGAAAAAAAAATCAGCAAGGGAAAAATTAACTCCCCTCATCCCCCACCAAAAAGCGTGTCATTTTTTAACTGTGCCTCTGAAGTGTTAGCTTGCTTTTGGCATTTTTCCTCTTTATCTAAACTTCTCAAATAAGCCATAATGACAGTGCAAGTTGCATGTTACTTCATGTACTGCCTTGCAATGTGCTGGAATTCCTTAGGTGTCTTAAAGTATGGGCTCCTTTACGACAAATGACTTACGTTCTGCCTGATATTTGCTAATACGCTGCAAACAGCACATATATTGGATAGAGTTAATATCATTATTGCATAGACATTAATTAGTCTATGCGCAGTTAAAGCCTCACATGTTTTATTGAAAATGGACAGTTTAATGGACTGTCACGTGGGACAAATGCAATGAAAATACTTGTAGACCTGTAAGCCAGAACAAGCAAAAATAACTCTATAAGGTAAGGGGGAATCTTTACCAAAACTTTACCCCTAATTTAAGCTCAAACGTGAATGAAACAATTTTTCAAGTTAAAGTTCTTAAAATTCCCTTTTAATTTGCTGCTTGGATTCTTTCTCTTAATTTTCATGGGGAAGTCTGACAAAAGCTTTTTTCAATGTATTTTCATTGGGTTGGTACCTGAATTTATTAGAAATAATACAAGAAAAAAGTAATCAGAAGGAAATTTTCTTCCTGGGGAAAAAAAATAAAAAAAAAATAGAAAAATCTGGGGAGTTTCAGTTAAACAGCTGCTATTATGGGGCTGATTCTCCCCTGACCTAGAACATGTTTTGTCATTTATACTTTTGGAAACTGTGAAAGCTGGAATATTTCTCTCGTGCAATAGAAATTTGTACCTACTTTGCACATGTCTAAATGAGCACAGGAGGGACATGGTGGTGGGAGTCTGGACTGTGGAACTTGCAGTCTGGACCACTAAGCTTTTTCACTGATTCCCAGAGTGAGGAATGATTGCTCTGACATTTTCCTCTTCTTTCAGTACTGAAATCCTTATGAGAAATCCAAAGCTGCTATTTTTGGCAGTCATGAATAGCATGAGTTTTGGTACCTTACTTACAAATGTAATCAATTCTGTTTTTAATTGCCACAACAGCTTTATGGTCCTTGGCACTATTGAAATGTCTCAAGCATTAAAAAGAAGTCTGTAAACTAACAAAGAGGGCCCTTAGCATGATGTCCTGCTCTCCACAAAAGCATAGTAACACAGAATATTAAGCCCTAAGAGATCATACACTTAACATTTTCACTGATGTGAAGCCAAATTCTGCTCGCATTTAAACTATATCACATTTAGGCCACTGTATATGAAAAAAACCTCAAACCTGTAGTTTTCTTGTAAATGCAAATAAGCCCTAATACATGAGTGATCTTTCAGAGTGTGAACCTCTGGGCACTACTTGTAGACCACGTCTGTTTGAGTTTGATCCTGATTCAGGAACATTGAACATGATCTTAACTATATGGAGCTGCGAGCTGTGCCTTTTAAGAAGTTAGGTCATAAAAAGTGTTGTTTTCTCCAGGTCTGCATATTTATTTGAAATCAAAGAAACCAATGCAACTTAAGCACATTAATTGAATGGAAGCAATTGCTTACACACTCTGCTGTGCTGATTTGGGGCTAAATGGGAATATCAGAGGCTTTGTCATTAGAGCGTATTGACATTTTCTGAGGTATTAGTAGGTCAGCTTTTATTAACAGCTCTGTCCTTCAATAGTAGTTAATAAATCACTGTTGAATTTGCAGGCACTTTCGGAATAGATAGGAAGCCAATTGAGATCTAAAAGATTACTCTTCTATTTGTTTAGCCACTGGCTCTCTGCTTGCAACCGATAGGTTTAAGAGCTGGGAACACTGCATTTGCCTGTATGCTTTAGTTGACTTGTTAGAGATAGTTGGTTTTGTTTGATAAATGAGAGGATGATGAGGGGCTGCCTAAATGTGATGGTGTTTTTTTGTCTGCCAAGATTAGGGATGGGAATTCTTCAAGTAGGCAAAGCCACTCTTTTCTGGCAATGAGTAACTGTTTTGTCTTGGGTGCAACCTGAGCTTGTTAGTGCTCTCTCTTCCTTTCACACATGCACACCCCCTTTCTTGGGTCTGCTCCAGATCCCTGTACTGGCTTAGGAGGAGCCAAACTGTTTCTTCACTTGCCTTAGGAGTCTCCAAGTGTGTAAAATGCATGTTTAATCTATGAACCCCCAGCTGCTTGAAAACACACTTGATTGCACTGGAAAATATGCAAAATTGCAAATGGAAATGTGCTAAATGTGCAAAACCTGGAAAACATGGGGAAAGTGAAGACTTGTCTGAGGGAGCCACTGCAGTTTAGTGAAGTGTCAGAATAACCAGGCAAGTTTGGAAGCGGTATTTGTATTCATGTTTGGTAAACACATGAGCAATTACATGCAGTTTATTGCAGCAGTAAACAGAGAACAGGTATCTGGGCTTAAATAAGTATGTGCACTTGGCTCCTATGTCTTGACTGCCATATAAGTTCATATGTGGATATGTAACAAAATAAACCGTATGGACAAATTATTAGAGCAGTAATAATACCCTTGGCTTTTCTGAAAGTCTGTAGGTAAGTGCACATCACAGGAAACATTTGAGTTTAAAAATCCCATTGCAAATGCTGGGATTCTAAGTGACGTATCTGCTCCGTTCTTGCAGATTTATATTTATGGTATATCTTAGCAGAGGTGACCATAGACATTCACGTTGGACTGGATGATACCCAGGAGTACCATCCAACTTCAACTATCCTCTGCTTGGTCAGGCTCTTGCATATTGCTGTAGTGTGAGACGGTTTGAATTTGAAAATATCTTCAGTTTGGATTTTCTGGCTTGTGTGGAGGTTATTTTTCATAAATATGTAATGTAAAAATAATGATTTGGATGCAGTGGTGATTCGGAGAAAACTCCAGGAACAAAGTCGCTAACAAAGTTTTCCAGTTGACAAGCAGGTATTCTTTATTGCAGCACCGAGAGGCACAGGGGATAGCCCCTCCTAACGTGTGTCCCTGTATTGCCACACAAGCCATCCTTGTATAGTCACTTGGGCAGACATGCATATTCATTAGGCTACACATGAATTGCATCATTTTCCAGGAAGTTTCCTGCATACATACAAAATGTGATGGTGGTCTTTGAGAGTC
>JANRGW010032020.1:29045-72507 GCA_024733675.1 Psilopsiagon aymara | reverse complement strand
ACCCCCGTTACAAAGCCATCAGACTTAACCTTACTTAGAACTGATTGCATTTTGTGCTTTTGTGCCTCCTCCTTTCAGTGGTCAGAAGTGAGTCAAAGAGGCTGGGATGTGAATCTTGCCATGGGAGACTATGGAGCTAGCACATCAGCTAGTAGCTCCCCAAAGGCTCTTTGAACAAACAGGCAGTAACTGCAAAAAGACTGATAGTTTGGCAGTTGAAATGGCCAGCGATCAAAAATTGCCCCTTATCATTATTGGTGCAAAGGTATGGTTCGACTTATGCTGGGTTGTCTTAATTGTAATCTGTCTTAATGAAGAATAAATGCATAGTGTGAAAAATGAAATAAACCAGCTTCTTTTCCCTTAGGGTTCTACAAAAAAGATTATTTCCCTGTGAAAGATGTTTAATTGCCCAAGACCAGAAGCAGAATAACACATGGCTGGTCTATCTATGTATGTTACAGCTGTGCATGCTGCATAGTTAAGCTGCTGTGTTACAGCTGATGGCTGCAAACTGGATCCATTCATAAGGAAACTGTGAACACTACTACATTGCCTGAAAAATAAGACTCACCTGGTGTGGTGGGTGAAGAGGGAAGGGAATGTAATTCTTGGCATGAGTATTATCTGCATAGAAAGAGTGGGAGTAAATCTAGCACGATGCCAAAAGTTTCCTTCTGTTATCAAGTTCAATGCAATAGCCCTAGTGCACTATGCAGAGAAGTTTCTGGAAACCTTTCTCCCATCCCACCACTGCTTCATGAAGCTTTCATGACTATCTGGAGGCTGGAACTCTGCACCCAGCCAGGTCTGCATTTCAGTTGCACTGATGCTCCTCTACCACAGCAGAAATGTCCAGCAGGTTTGCAGGACTGTGGAGCAGTGCAGCTAAACTCATATGATGTGTTAAAGCAGTGGAAGGAGAAGGAGCTTCTTTGAGACAAGTAACTCGGTCAGAGCTCAGAAAATCATGCATAGGTTAAAATTCATGTTAGCACTTTGGTGCTGAGTTAATCTGGCAGCTGAGCTGCAATTACTGCTGCTATGAGCAATGGCAGATAAAGCAAATATAGCACTTTACTGGAGCAGGGCTTTCATGCCAAAGATATTTCCCCTGTATTTCTTCTGTGTCCTCAGGGCAGGGAAGGGAGGAGAAGTCACTTCACTCTTTGTGCAGCTGGAGGTGACATTACAAGAAGCACAGGGACATCTGGGAGGCTGGGAAGCCTGTGTGACTCTCACAGGGACCCAGCCAGTAAAGATTAACACCTGTTTCCAACAAACATGCTCTTAACTAGCAACTTCCTTCCACAAAACTTAACCTCACTTTCTTTCCCTTCTCTTTTTGTTTTGTTTCTAGCAGTGCAGTTTTGTTGACAGCAGAGGCTTTTGTGTTGAAGTAAAGCACAACTGGTATCCCATATGCCTGGTAAGTCTCTCAAAAGAGCAAGCAGACTTGCTTCTCCTTGGAAACTCCTCCAAGGCAAAAAAGCCAGGACACTTTGGATGTCATCATGACACATGGTTCGTGAAACGGGATCTCTGAACTTCAAGTCCAACATCCACAGAACTCTCCCGTACCTCCAATTTAGGAAGAAAGAACGAAGCCACCAAACCTGTTTGAATCTGTTTGATGAATAAGCTAGCTATTTTTATTTGAAAACTGTGTCCAGCTTGCTTGGGTCTGAACCCCTGGGAGACCCTCAGGAAAAAGGCAGCAGGAAGTGGGAGGAAAAAAAGCAAAGGCTTGTGAAAGTCACAGAGGAGGGAAAATGTGTAATATTCAGTTATTTCTGGTTGCAGAGCTTATTTTTAATAATGCACAGTCCCAATAGCTGGTTGCCATGATACAGGGCAGTTACGAGAAAAGGTGCAGAGTAAGGAGGGGAATAGGATTCAGAGTACTCCAGGGAAGAATAAGCTTTTTATGGTTTTACAATGATGACCTCTTAAAGTCTCTCTTTTTGTGCTGACTTTGATGGATCGACATGAAACTTCCTGCAGAAATGAGATGCCGTTGGCATTGCTTTGGCACACAGCTTGACAACTGCCCTCCCAGCTACCCTGGTATTAATAATGATAAATAATATTGGGATTAATACAAATAACACTAAGCCTGCTGGAGGGCAGTGGGTGTTATAAAGAGAATCTACTTCTAGAGGCATTTGGCAGGGTGGTGATGGGAAGGAAATGGTGATAGGAAGAGAGAAATGTCTGAAGGACCTAATAAGAGCCCTGCCAGGCTTTAATGGCCGGCACATTGTTTTTTAAACAATAGGATACTTTGGCTGGCATCCTACTAGACTTATTACTGTGGTTTTAAATCCTCAGGTGGCATTAATGGCAAGAAAGGCAGCTCCTTCTGGCTCCCCATTAAAGCATGACATTTATGTGTAGGTGAGGATCTGGCTGTGATCTTGGAAAATTCATCAAAGCTGCCTTGTACACTCATAGCTGGCTGAATCTGGAAATTAAGGCAATGACAAAGAAGGAAGTTTCAGAAATAATGGACATTGATGGCTCACTTCCTCGGTGTCCTTTTGCTCCCTCACAGGGTCACTGCTTGTGCCAGCTTAACATCTTGACCATTTTTTAAGCTCTTGAGTAAGCTGGTTGTCACAGATATCACTCAGA
This sequence comes from Psilopsiagon aymara, assembly GCA_024733675.1. NCBI lineage: Eukaryota > Metazoa > Chordata > Aves > Psittaciformes > Psittacidae > Psilopsiagon > Psilopsiagon aymara. Next base: position 69,873 of record JANRGW010032020.1, on the reverse strand, counting down.
TCTTTCCTACCCTTTCATAAGGCAGTTTTTCTGTGATAAAGAGCACCTCACTGTATTGTGAGGAAGCCCTTCTGAGCTGCAAAGCCCTTGGTGCTTTACAAAAGCCATCAGATATGAAATAGTGACAAAGAAGGCATTGCAGAAGTCCTGCCTCACAATAAATGAGATGAGATGAGATTGCAAGCATGGAGACAGTAGCAAGCTCACAGCAGAGCTGCCCATGTTGGTGCGGGATTCTTTGTGCATCTTGCTGTATGTACATGGTGAACCAGCTTTAGTGAGGTTAACAGAGTTCATGGTGGGTTTGGAGGGCCAGGCTACCCTTGGCTTTCTCAAGTCCTCTTTGTTTCCCCTTTTTTCTCTTTTCTAGGCTGAAAAGCCCAATTCCACCTGGGCTCTCCCCTGTGCTCAGGATTCAGGCACAGCACAGATTTAGAAAATTAACATTTATATTTCTATCATATATTTCCTCACCTCTGAGTTTTTGGGACAGCAGTCTTAAAGGCTATTCTACGGATGCGGTCTTATCACCTGACAGTAGTAAACAAAAGAAGTGGATACATCTTGGTTATAAAGTTCAACCAATATCCCTTTAACAAGAAACGGGGTTTCTCTTGCTGTCTTACACTATTGCATTGCTGCCCACTATTGCAGATCAGCATCTCTGCTTTGACCACAGCCAGCAGATCTTGCAGGGCTTGCCTTTCCCCTACAACTGCAATATTGCTCTCAGTGAAAGCAGGACACAGAAATCCTCTTCTGAATGTGGCCTTTCTTTTTAGCTTGTCCCTGGTGAACATACTTGCAAATGGCTCAATTTCCTGCTGGCTCAGTGTAAATTTTTCAGTGCAGGGATTTCTGTCTGCTGTTGCTTTGCAGCATGAAGGTAGAGGGAGTTTATGGCTCAGGAGGGGCAGAATCTCTGCCAGATTAAACCTTAGATGCATGATCCCATAAAGTGCCAATCAAAATAGCTCTGTGGATGAGCTCCTCTTCTCCCATGATGACAAGGTGATAGTGGCACCCCATCAGGTAAGCACCTAGAAACCCCAAACATTTCAGCCCTCAATATACAGAAAGAACAAGCATTTCTGTATGTCAGTGTTCTGTTACTGTTATCAGTGGAGCAGAGGAAGGGTAGTGCAAGGAAATTTTGCTGACACGCTCAACTCATTGTGCAATTTAGCGGCATAGCCTGACACCTTGTATTCATTTGCACAGGTTTAAGGGAGGGGAAGCATTAATGCTAGAGGTAGCACCCAGACATTTGTATTAACACAAACACACCCACCTTTGCTAAAATGTCATTATTTTCTTCATGGATTTTGTCTCTTTTTCATTTGATTCCATGTACCTTCTCATGTAGAGTGTTTTAAATTATTTATAGATTATGCCTAGATCCTTAAGATATTTGTAAATGAAGCATAAAACCAAACATTGTCTCACACATATTCTAAAACACACAAGATCCATTACTGTTTTATAATTGCTAATTAACAGATAAATGTTTCATACTCCCACATTTTTTATCCCCCAGATACAGCAAACCAAACAGATTAACAGAGGAAACCTGAGGACTGCAGTATCTGTTTTATGATAGGAGCATTTAGTAACTTAATCAGTACTATACTCAGCTCTCAAAGACAATGTACTGGTGGTAATATGATACAGAATAGTGAACCAATACAGAGCTACATTTGTCTTGTTCTCTGATTAGAGTGGGAACTGAGATTTAAACTCCTTGGCTTTTATTCCTGGGCTTGCTACTAATTTAAATTACTTTTCTAAGGCCATGGAATAATTTCAACCATTTTATATGTCTTGCACTGTAAAATGGAGAAAATACTTTGAAAACTTTCAGATATGCACCCTTGTGTATCATTGCATGGGACTGTCGTTTTTATTAGACTAACACAGTAATCTGATACAAAATCTAGTATAAAAAATATAATGATATTTAGCAGTAACATAGGATATCAAATAATCATCTTCAAGTGACGAATAGAGGAAATCTGAGAAGTACTGAGAAGGGAATGGGACTTCTTCAGTTGCTACTTAGGTCTAAATTACCTAGGAAAAACAGGATGTGATTGTATGGTACTGAGTCATAGATTCAATGTGAGATGCTGTTCTATATTAGAAGATGAAGTAAAAAGGCATTCTGAGTCTCCCTGGCTAGAAGTAACTCTCTTATCTAAGAAACCATATACATTAAGGTTTCAAATATCTGCATTTTTCTAGCCTAATTCTTGATTATTGCAGAGGAGGTATTTGTTTATCACAGGTCTCTTCCAAAGAGCATCACCATTTAAATTCTCCAACTTGCAACAACACACTTTGTATTTTGGCAAGATGAATCTCCTGGTATCTGCATACCTCTTCTGTTCCTTCCTTCCTGTAATTAGGGATAAATCTGCTCCAGGACCTGTTTTTTTTGTAGAAGACACCATTTTTAGAGCAATACATCATTGGCAAGTCATGACACCAACAGATCTTTGGAGAGGGCTGTCTCTCCAAGGAAATACATTATCACCTTGATCACTGCTAGGTATCGCTCAGTAAAGAGCTCCATCAGTTGGTGAAGCAACAATAATATACTCATTTTAGCTATAAGGATACAGGTGGAATCTACTTATCAGTTAGATATCCTCAACAAAGTATCTCTGGTTTACCTTTTCCTATTTCATGATAATATTCCCAGTTAACCCTATTTTGATTTTAGGGATTCATATTAAGCTACATGGATAAATAACAGTTTCTCCTCCCCCAAGAAATATTTGTGTCGGAAAATGAATCGCTTCTATTTTTGCACTTCCTGTGCCTTTGTTTTCAATGAACATTGGTGCAATAGTTTTGTACTGACATAGTGTTTGCAGAAGGCGTTGTATCTGTGACTCCTTTCATGGGACTGAGGAATTGCTTATGTTTACATGGCAGGGCTTTTTTCTCAGTCTAAGCACTTGCCCATAAAGAGGCTTGTGAATTGGTTACTGCTCTCAGCCTAATGGGGCTGCAGATGAGAAGTCAGTCGTTTCAGAAACTGCTGCTTCACAGAAGAGCCTGGTTCCCAAACTTGTCTTTCTTTAGTCAAGATGAGATGCTGAAAATAAACCACAGGAGAAAATAGATCCATTCAACAGCATGATGTAGAATACAGCCAAACAACCAGAAAACATTAAAAATATTTAAAATAGAACTGGAGAAACTCAAATAAATAAACAAGGAAAGAGCCACAGGTCTGCCCTGTTGTAAAAATATTGTTTGGTGCTTTTCTGTGTTGTTGTGAGGACAATTCAGACTAGCTAAATGAACATCTTCAAAGGTGGTTGCTTAAAGAGGTCAGTCTGAGTGACAAGATTAGATGCCCAAAGCTAAAGACTGAATGCCGCTAACCTGCTGGCAAACTTGGCCTTACCTTCAGTTATCCAGTACCCTTTTGAGGAAGTGGAAGCTGGAAAGTGAAACCATTCTCCCTGTTATGACATTTCCCCTTCTTACTAGTACTTGGAAGGAAACGAAGGATTAACACCTTGGTTGTACTGTCAGGATGACTCACAGGCTTTGACTTTCCAGTGTTTCAAGTGTTTGCATAGAATTAGAGCTCTTCGCTCTGAACTTCCATGTAGTTCTGGCTTAATAGAAAAGAAGGGGTACAAAAGGAAACCAAATCAGATTTAATCCAAGATTAACATCAGACTTTTGTGTTTCCTTAGACACCAGCAGTTGCTCCCTAGTTTGTCTGGAAGCTGAACTCCAAGACCAAAGCACAATCTTTCCAGGTAGGAGTGTTACTGAAGGCTCATACTAGCTCGACTGCCTAGCTAATGGAAGGCACAGGCTGGTCTGGTATGAGAACTTACATAAAGGGATTTTTTTTTTGCAACATGTATACTCAAGTTTTGGTAATGTGTGAAATTTAAGTCTTCAAATCTGTTTCTTATTATAATAGAAAGTTAAAGGATATATGCTAATTTTGCTTACTTCGTAACAGTGTAAAATATATTTAAGGTGCAAGTACAAACACATGTATCCCTTGTCCACTGCCATCCCAGGATGTCAGTGAGACCATGTCTCAAATGTCCTAAAAGCAGCTAATACAAAATTTACCACCCAATTGTTTTGCTGTGTTTTGTTTGTTTCAGTTTTTGCTTGTTTGTTTATTTCCCTTGGAAGTATCCTTTGAGTAAGAGGTAAAGATTTGAGGTGCAGTTCTCCAGTGCTTTCTTCTAAGGAGCTGCACTGGTACCACTGGGAACCACTAAGCCAGCTGTGGTCATCTGAATGATGCTCTGATTAGGCCTGACAGAGGTGGCTACATCAATTCCCTGTTTCTAGGGGATCCATAAATGGTCTTGGTCTTGTATGCTGCACCTCTGGTTGCTACATAAACAGGCTAAATTAGACAATATGATCTTGTCCCCTCCATCCCTGCCATGTGCCTTGCCCTGCCATGTGCGTCAGCTCTTCTGACATGTTGTTGGTCCGTCCATCCATCCATCTATCCATTCATCCGTCTGTCCATCTATCTGTCCACCCATCCATCTACCCATCCATCCTCCATCGCAGCAGTCTGATCTGAACCACCCCCACTGGAAACACCACACTTGTATTGTTCTCAGTTGAGCTCAGAGCACATTCGGAAGCAACACCCAGAGTTGGGATTTCCTTCATGTTAGCACATGGAGGGGCTCTCCACTGACTCACTGGACTTGTCCCAAAAATAGCAGGTTCAGAATAGGACACTTCATACCCTTTCTGTCCTGAAGAACAATGTCTCACACTTTTTTTCCCCTCTTACGTAAGGAAAAAACCCTTTTTGCTTCCAGCTTGGCTGAGGGGCTCAGTCCAGTCTTCAGAACACCTGACTGTGCTTTAAAAGGAGAAGAGTTAATCATTGGACTGTTATTTACTCTGCAGGGCTTTCCTTCTTTTTTTGTTCTTTTGTTTAGGAGTTGGAAACTTAAAATGGAAAGAGATTCAAGCAAAAACTCTCTTCCCAGCTGTTTTTAAAAATATTTTTTCTGGGCAGTAGAAGAACAGGGACAATGAATCCAGGAAAGAAAGCAGTATTGTTGAAGTGAGAATCCCCTACACAACTGAAGTGCCCATGGTGTTTTGGAGTGTTTGCTTATTTTCTGTCAATACTTATAAAATGCCTAAACATCTTTCAAGCCCATCTCAGAAAGAGCAAGACCCTTGTATGTATAACTAAGTGTCAGGATTATACAAACCCAGCAGCCAATATCTGTGGATTGGCAGCTGCTGGTGGTCCTTGTACCAACTCAATTCCTATTGGGGTTGCAAGGAAGTCCTCAGGGAACCACGTCAGCAATGGGACCCCAGCATGTTATCCTTCTGTTCCTGGAACCCATCACCCACACAGCCCAGCCCCTCTACAAGCTGGCAGCACTCTGATTTTGGGAACTCATCCACTGGCTTTTAGCCACTTTCTGTAAGGGCCTTATGCAAACTGTATCACTTCAGCTGAAGACAACTGTGTTGCTGGGCCAAGCCATGTGTTCTCTAAGCATTGGGTAGGCAGCTTAATAAATTGAGAGATAATTTTCGGAGCTTTGTTTCTTAAGTTATCCTGAAAATCCAGGTCTTGCAATCCCATTGGGAACATTTCAGGGAAACAGTGATTAGCACCCTGCAAACTGAGAAACAGAGGCAAAGACGATCCAGTAAAAAACAATCATGATCACTGAAGAAGGGCATTTTAATATAAGCCTCCCTGAACAGTAGGGGAGGTGAGAGTCAAATAGCCTGTTTTTTAGACACAAAATCCCAAATCATCTTCTCTAGAGTATGTGTAGAGCTTTTGAACTGTCCCTTCCCCCTTCTCCCCTCCCATCTCTACAATAAGTACAATTGTTAAACAAGGTGCGTCTTTGTGCTCCAAATTTAATACATAGTTTTTGACCCATGGAGTGATAAGCTGCAAAATAAATGGCTGGATTTTCCCCGGTGTTGAAGAACGCCTTTCAGATTGACTTGGGAACTTGCCTATTCTCGTCTGCCCACCTGGCTTACACTTTGATATCCCTAACATTATCATAACTTTTATTGTCTTTTCATGTCAGTCAAACCCTCTTCACTAAATTACTTTCATTTATACATCCTCTTCTGCTATTTGGTCTCATCAACATCTAAGATTTAAGGTGAAAAAGTTTCTTCTATTTGACAGAGTGGGAGGTGAAAATTACTATGTGAACAGTAAACTACAGGTTACATAAATAATATGTCATTGTATATCACCCAGTGGAGCCTTAAATCAATTCATTAGTTTTTATAAAGCCTTTGTGTGCTTTCTAACTGCATCATATCTAAGTTGATTGCACATTTTGCTCTAAGTTCTTTCTTCTTTATGTCATCAGCTTTCAGGATTCTTATATAGTTACACTGAGAGTGTAACAAAAAAGATTGTTTTTCTTTCTTTAGAGGCTTGCTTTATGTTTTTTTCTCCACTTCTCTACACATCCCTAGCCCGAGGCAAAAGTGTGTGTTTTGTTCATGGAAGGTAGATGCAAGGGTATTCTTCACTGTGCAAGGAGTGAAAGGCAAGCTGAGATACGCTGGATTAATGAAAGAGATACTGAAAAGCAGCTGGTTGATTCATAGCGAGCCATTCACTTGCTTTCATGCTGCTTCATAGCAAAAAAAATCTATGGATTGAACTGCAATATACGGGTAATTTATCCTAGTGCCAAGAAACCTACCCTCTTCATAGGCTAAATTTTGTTTTACAGGCATGCCAGGAAAGATTGCTTTTTGGTTGAAATTCAGGAGGCTAAGACAACCCAGGGTAACTTTGTGTTAGAATAGGACAGAGTTAGTTGAAAAATATATTATTTTACAGTCTTCAGTGAAAAACTTATGAAGTTACTAGTTTGGGGAAACAAAGAAGAGGAAGATATTTCATTACACTGTCAGTAACTGCCCATGCTGAAATACTGGTCTAGGCTGACTGTAAAGTAAAAGCAGGCATTGATTTGATACAATGATCAATTTTATTATTCCACCTGAAATTTTCCTCTTTCATTTTTTTGCAGATCTCTTCTGCTTAGTAAATCAAGAACTGTACAAAGTTGCAATCTAGACTTGATGTACAACAATATTAGCCAAGACAATATTCAGCCATGAAACAGTCATCAAAAGTACTGCTCCTTGTTTCAATCCCTGCAAGAAATCAAAACCTTTCAAACTGAGCCAGATTTTAATGAAGGGGGGCTGTTTAAAGCACAGTTGCCAAAAGCATTGCCTGTGCCTGGAGTTTTATTTAAGTATTTGTACCATTAAATATTAATATTGGTCAAATAACTGAACCCCCTGAGCAGATAAAGTCTGCACAATGAAAACAAACACGCTATATAACATGAGCCAATGTTACCTACAATGTTACTGGATAAATATGCAAATATAGACCATGGTTTCCCTGAACAAGTTTTCTTATTGGCGTTCTGGGAGAATGAGAATACAAAAATTAAATAATAGTCATGGCACTGAAACTTTCAAGAGCTGATATAAGTCTCTTTGACTTAATGTAGTTTGTCTTTACTACCTCAAAAAGCTTGCAGTGCTGCAAAGCCTGAAACGTGGTGAGATCACAAAGTGGTGCTGCACAGAAAAGGCAATGTCACATTTGGCTGCAAATGTGTCCTTAAGGGCACACTACTATGGGAAATAAAAAGAGAGGTATGGAGCAGATCTGCTCTTTTTACTGGGCTCTCCTACATAATTTCACTACAGGCTCTCAATATCTGCAGCAGTCCAGGCTGCAGTGTGACCCAGGCAGGCAGGCTCTGTGTGTTGCCATTAGAGCCAGAAGTTGCAGTTTTGCATCTTGGATAACTGGTGATGACGAGAAATATCAGAGATCCTACAAGAATGTGGGAGATGTCCTAGGTCCAGGTCCAGCCAAGATGTGCTTATCCAGATCATAGTCAACATTTTGATGAATCTCGATGACAAGCATGCAATAAGATTGAAAAAGAGAAGTACATAGCAAGGATGCTTGAATTGATTAGTATTTCTACAGACTCAAATTATATTCTGGAGGGGTAGCAGTGGGAATCCCTTGCCCTTGATCCTTTGATCTCATTTGACTCAATCTTCACAGCTGGCATAAGGAGGACTTCATGCTGCAGGCAGATTTGTCCATTCAGGAGCAACTTATGTGTTTGAAGCCTGGTTGCTCTGAGATGTGTAACCACTTGGAAGTGCTTTAAGTGTGAATTGGATAAGGTAAAAGCTTAAAGAAGCTGTAAAGAATACCATGGACCAACTTCTGATCCTTGTTATGTCTCAGCAAATTAGGAATAACTTTATTAAAATTATGGCACTGGCATTGCAAGGTTGTACATTCAAAATAATGAGTGAAGTTCTCTCCCAGTTACAAGATCACTTAAAATAAGGGAGATTCTTTAGACTTCTGGTTCTAAGGCTTTAAATTATGCTTCATAATAGTTTTTGCTTAGTTCAATTTGTCAAGGTCTTCTTAAAAAATATAATGCATGAATCTTATCTAACCTTGTGCCTTCTGTAGCTAAAGAGTTAAGAATAATACTGATACTTTTGAACTTAGAAACCTTCACACAAGGAAATGTGGATTCCTGCAGCCAGAATATTCTGACAACACACACAACAGTGGGTGTAAAAGTCTAATTTCATTTTTAAAAGTGAACAGTCCCATGACCTAAGCTGTGATTTATCTTTTTTTTTTTTTTTTTCATGAGAAACATGTTATTATTCAGCTGAAAGCTAGTAAAAATTACTTAGTCATTCCCCTTTTAACTCCAATTTGACTGCAATAAGAGATCATGTTTGGGAACAAATAATACAGAAGGTCATATATTTACTTCAGAGTGTAAAAACTTGATACTCAGCTTCCTATGATGCAGTTGTGAAATGTTCTCACTCAGTAAAGAAACAAAGTGAAAACCATGGAAATATTTCCTCCAGAAAGTATAGTTCAGTTCGCTCAAAATATTTACAATATTAAGTAGATATATTCCAAATACCAATTAAAGATATTTACATAGAAAAAACTAATATTTTTTTAAAGTTATTGAAAGAAGTAAATGCTCAAGAAAAGTCCATATAATTACATTTTTTGTTTAAACTTTCCACCTTGTTGAAATTTATATTTAAGGGAATCTTTCTCATTTTTTGTATTATGATTAAAATTTGTAATCAGGTTTTTCTTATGATGTGCACCATCCTGGAGGCTGCCTCTTAAAATGTAGCCAAACCAGTCCAAATATTCAGATTAGCGTGCTGATGTGAATGAGACAATGCACGCCTGGCTTAAACCCAAGTGCTCAGCCCTTCCAAAGAACACTGATTGGAGTCATAACCATCCAGCTAAATTGAAGCTGGTAATTAAAAATATGCAAAATGATTTGGAAATAATGTGGATCTCTCTGAATGTGGATTTTGAATATGGGTGTCTCTCACGTGGGTAAAGTGGATAATTGCCTGCCTATCCTGCTTCTATTCATTGCAAATAACTGAGCTGTTGTCAAACACTTCTAACACTGCCTATCACAATAAATATGAGACGACAGAGGGGGTCTTTGAATAATCTCATTTTTGTGGCTGAGGAAGCTGTTTCTTTTGTATTTGCCTGGGGAACAGCATAGCAACAGGAAATGAGAATGATAGAAAGAATGAAGAAAGCACTGCAGACTGCTCTTGTTCTTTATTTTGTATCATTACATTACATATAAGACCCCAGCCCTACATATGTTTCTCAAGGGTCTGCTTTTGTGCAAAACCCAGTGGCTTGTGTATTACTGGAGCAGTAGCATGAGCTCAGTGGATGGGAACAATGTGGTAGCTACTAGGGATGCCAAACATACATGGAGATCTTTGCACAAGTCCCCCAACTTAGCACCTGTAATCATGGGGCATTTGACAAGGAAGCTGGGCATGTTTGGGTAATGATTGTACAAATGCTTACATAGTGCTCTCAGGCTGCAAAATTTCACTGATGTGACTGAAAGCCCATCAGAGCACAAAGCAGCTTGCTTGTATGTGACAAAGGCAGCCTGTCTGTATGGAGGTGGGTGTTGCTATCTCTAAACAAGCTCTGGTGCTGCTGTGGGCTTTGCTCTAGTACTTGGGTCCTGCAAAAGGTGGCATTTCGCATTACAGTGAATGACTCTCAGTGCAGTCTCTTACAGTCTCTTACTGTCATTGCAGTCTCTCTGCTTCTCCAACAGCCTGTCCCTTAACATCTCCCTTTGCAGGTCCTCTACTGCCATGCTTCTTCATCAGTGTTTCCTAAGCACCGTTTCCCCACATTGTCACAGCTCCTCCTGTGATACTGCAATTCGTTTTCCCCCATCTTTTCCTTTTTCCCTTTCTCTGACAAGTGAATTCCTTTCTGGCTTCAGTAAGCTCTTTGCAGCTTCCTTAGCGGTGCCAACTTGGAGGTTTATTGCATTTTACACACTTTGGCTTTTGCACAGAGACACGCAGACAGTGCAGGTTGGGTGGCTGGGCCATTTAAAAGGCAAAAGTGATGATCTCACAGATTTGAAGAAGACAGATGTATTTCTTTGCCTCAGTTTTAATCCCTGTGTCACACAGTGTGGGTGAAGACAGCCTGATGCCTTGAAACAGCCACAGCAGGTAGCACCTGCTCTTTCCTATGTGATCCCCAGAGAAATCCTGACCTTTCCCTTCCCCTTTTTTACCTCATGTTTGAATTCCAGTTTTGTTCTGAGATGTCTATTCTCCAGCCTCTCTCAGTCTCTTTCATATGATTTCGTACATGAAAATACAGGCTGAACATGAGGGACACCCCCAGAAGGAATCAGTCTCACATCTTCATCCTCAGATTTTTCCTGAGTGACAAGATCCTGCTGGGAGTATTTCTGGACACATGGTATGAGTTTCACGAAAATTCCCTTTAACCATTAGGGTCTTCACATTTCCGCTCCCATCATTGTTACAATGAATAGGTTAACCCAGAGATACTGCAGCAAAAATCTGTTGTGCATTGCAGCAACCAGAACAAATCTTTGATATCTGGAAGCTGATTCAGCCTTCGACTTCAAAGGGCTCTTGCCATCAGACAAGCTTTTGCCACGGTAATAATACAGCAGACTTAGGGCCAGGAGATGGTTTTGTCTGTGCAGTGTTGCTTTTATAGAGGATAAGATGCTCTTGGGACCTATTACGGTCCCTGTCAATTGGACAGAGTGCAGCATCTCCAAAATGCCATTGTCCATGCAAATTAATTAATCCTATGCCTCTGAGACAAGTGGTGCTCCTTGTGTTTGAATGGCAGTGGTTTGCAATTGGCAGTGCAGGCAGTAGGGAAGGCAGTGCTGAGCTGACCTAGGTGAGTGTTTTAGGAGCATGGGGCTGTTGGAGAGAGGAATGGGGGTGCTGAGGTCACCTGGGTAACCCAATTTCTGGAGGCCAAGTGACTTCCAGAGGCCACACAGCAAGTATATGGCACTGTCAGACCTGGAATTCAACCGATGCCTGGCTGCAGGCAACAGGCCACAGTATCTCTTCCCATACTGTAATTGTGAGTGAGTTTTAATAAATTCCTCCGGGGACATGTGCCGTATAAAACGTGTAAGTCAAACAAACCAGAAAGCAGATCAGCTTTGCACTGTCATTTGTATTGGAAGAGTAGGCATGTTAAATACCTTTTTCCACAAATCCCTTTCAATAAATCAGTTTTGGAGCAGTGCAGCTGGTTGTGAGTGCTTTAACGGAGCTGTACTTTTCAATGACTCTCTGTACTAAGAGACATCTTGAAAGTTATGCTAAAATAGACCAAGCAGCTTTGGAAAAGAGAGGTATGTATTCAAATGCTGAACTGAATGAGTTCATTCTATCTATCAGGGAAAGGCATAGCAGGCAAAGGGTGGCCAAAATTACAAGCCAGGTGATTTCAAAATGTTCTTGGCTTGCTCCACAAACAGGTGCAAATCTGCTGGATGCATTAGGAGTGAGTGCAATTCAGATTTGAAGTGAGAGACTTTGAGAAGCCCTGGGTGAGAAAGGGGAGGAAATCCTCCTGCTCATTAAAATACTGTGCTTGGAAGCTTGCTGGCTACACCTGCTCTGTAGAAGCACTGGCAATGCATTCTGCAGGACACAGGTTGTGCACTGTCCATTGAAAGCAAGAGCAACACCCAGAGGCACCCCTGGAAATGATTATATGCACAAGTGCACTGGCAGTGATTTGTATCAGTGAGTAAAAGCACTATGAGGAAAGCATGAAATGGAGGTGATGAGAAAATCGGGCAGCTCAGCTCTGTCAAAATATCTTTCACTGGCTCTGTTCTAATGAATAACCCATCATGGCTGCTGAGCTGGAAGCTCCATCCCTTTCCACTGCCTTCACTCTCCTTAGTTTTGCAGGGCTTATCTTTTCACATGGCATAGCAGAGTCCCAGAATTTTAATTTAGCTACAAATCATATGGGAACATTATCCGCCCCTGTTAATACCCTTCAGGGCAAAATACCTTCGTTTCCGTTTCATTTCCACAGCACTCCAGCTTGGCTTAGAGGTCTTATAGCAAGGAAAAGAATGAACCAAAGTGCCCCAGATAAACCTTGCAGGATTTTGGTGAACTTCCATTTTCTTTTCTAATTTTTTGAAACTTAAAGGTCTATATTGTATTCATTCATGTAACTACACGAATTAAAAGACTAACTTGACAAAAATCACCCCATAGTCCTTCATTGGCAGCTTTCCTGGAATGCCAGCTGTTTGAGCAAAGCAGAGGCCAGGCTCTGCTGATTTCCCCAGCCTTTCAGATACCTGCTACAGATTTGTTTTTTGAAGAAATAGTTTAGCATAAAGGTGGTTTTGGGGTTGAAAGTCACTGTTTATTTGCAGATTGCCAAGACTGATGTGACATCAGGTTTGGATCCAACTGCTAGCATCAGGGAACTGAACTCTGGTTTTAGCAAAGGATGTGGTTAGAAGTGCATCTTTGAATTCAGTTGCAGGTATTTTGGGACAGGAATAAAACCAGGAACTGTTTTCCTCTGAACTGCAGTTCAAATGAAATAAGTTCAATATCATGAGTGGTGATTAGCAGAACTGATTTTATTATGACAAAAAAAGCCAGCAATGAAAAGTGCCAGCATCAAAACTTGTGAACATTTTCAAGGTCTGCGTGTCTGGAAGATATACATATTTTTAAAGGTTAGGCATTTAAAGGTTTTGCAGATCCCTGGTGTGCAGCAAAACACAGTAAATCGCTTTGGATTCATGGGGCCACACTATTTCATAATGCCACTATACATTAATCAGCTGTGTTACAGATACCTCTGCATGGAAGTTGTATTTTGGGGTCTCCATAGTGTACTTACAATTACTGGGGCATGTTGATAGATTCCCATTACTTAAAGTTTCTATCATGTAACATGAATGCAAGAAAATCAGCCCCAACTATGAGAGAAGAGGCTAATGGGAGGAACATGAGAGAGAATGGTGATAAACTGAGCAAGGGTAGGTTCCAACTAGGAAAAGAGCTAAAACAAGCAAACAAAAATTACTATGTGACCTGTTCACATCAGGAGAGTTTCCCAGAGAGGTTGCATTTGTAAGGTTGGTCTGGACAAAGCCTGGGACAAACTAGGCTGAATTCAGTGTTATTTCTGCTCTGAGTCAGAGGCTGAACTGGAGATCTCCTGATGTCCCCTCCAAACTGAACAGTTCTGTTCTCTGTGAGAAATTGTCAGTACCTGGCTTTTGCTATTTAAACACAAATGACCAGGTTTCCAGGTTTCTATTATCAGGAGTTCAACTTTTCAATACAAGTAGCCATCTTTTGGAGAAGGTTCGGGAACTAAAGTCTTCAACAGGTGATGCTGTCTGTACTCCTGCATAACTCTGTACAGCTCTGTAAAGCAGTGTATTTACTACTCCTTCCTGGCCATGATTTGGCATATCAACAGCAGCATATCCACAGTGGTATTGTGAGACTCTTGCTGTCATATATAACAACAATAAGTTTTTTTCTTCCAATGGCATGTTTACAATGACAGGTAAGTACACCTCCAAACCAGAAGCTCAATCCTTACTATCAAACTTGTACCAAGAGATGACTTAGTTCCATTCTGCAACTCAAAATTTTTTGGTGTGCTCAATAGATTAGCCTTGAACAGGCCAGCTCTGCTTGTGTCTAGGTCCCATGTTTGTCACAAGATGGTCCAGGAGGCCTTGCAACCATCTACTTGACATGATGGACAGTAGGTGGACTTGGTTGAATCTCAGCAAGCTGCTTGGATGGAGAGTTCATGGGTTTCTGTAAGCAGCTCATTCTCAGCCACCCATCTCAAGCCTCTACTCCTTTGAAATGAAGGTAGAACCAATGCAGATGCTACATTGACTCCAAGCAACATGCACAAGGCATGGCTTTTGTAGCAGTTGCTGCAGAGCCATGAAGTAATCACTCAAATCCTCTTCCCATTTTCTTCTATTGTCTTCCAAATTTTTCACTGTAAGTTGAAAGTGCTGATGGGCTACATTTGGCAAAATAATAGGCAAACAACACAGGTTGCAATCTGAGTATTTGCTTCTGATCACCACTGCCATAATTTATTGTCTCTGATGAATGAGGATGTGGGTAAATTCCAGCAGGGAATGTACAATCCACCTCTGTGTTAATAATTACTGATTTGATTTCCAGGTGTCCTACAGCTGAGTGCTGTAACTTCATATTGATATAAGATTTCCAGCTTTCCTTGTGAGTTGATTGTGTAACATTCAAGAAATAAACATGAAAAGCATGGAAATTCCCAGGTCTTCATTTCTGCTCTTTTGTTCAGAATTCTATTGAAAAGGTGGGTTTGTGTGGACACAGTCAGGACAGGACCAAGGATTTTGTGCAAGCTGAAGGCAACATATAAAGAAAGAACAGGTTAGTTAGCAAGACCTTAATTCTGACTGCTACAGTACAAAGTGTTCGGCAAAGAAGGATGCATGAGTATCAGTCTCTGTCCACTATGCTTGTGAAAAAGGCCTGTGTCACATGCTAGCAGAAGAAGTCAGGGTAAAGGTATTTTGTGTCAGTGGACGAGGACGGCCAGGCTGAAGGTGCAGCCATTGCCCTCGGCCACTTATTCAGACAGGTTTTGGCAGGAAGGAGGAAATTTCTGTTGATCCAAACCAAGTAAATTCTTTGCAGTGCTTGCTGTCTGTGCCTCATGGATAAGAATTCATCTTTTGATATGCAACGCTGTCAGCACAACCAAAATGGCAAGAAGATACCATAAGAAATACACAGCACAACGTTATGAAATTGTTTTTTCATTCCTCAGGATACTTCTTCCCACTGAATCTACCTACCACTTTTAAAGTGACACTAAGTTTTCAATGAACACTTTCTTGCCTTTAGGGCTGCTCTGAATGCAGAAAGTCACATAAGCATTAAACAGGAAGAGGTCCTTGATGTTGACAAAAATGAAGGCTCTCAAATCTGAAATTCACTTGAGCAGCCTGGTGGGGCCAAAAGGATGCACCAAGTCCCCCTTCTGGTACTGTGCAAATGTGAGCACAAAAATCAGAAATGTGGCTCAACCCATAGGCACTTTAGGCAGACCTCTACAAATAGAGACTAGCTAGGACACACAACAGTGACACACAGCCAAAAAGTAGCTGGTCCCTGCAAAATCCTAGTGCTGTCCCAGATAAAAACCCAAGCCAGGTTTTTTCCTGAGAGTCTGCTCTGCTCCGCTGCCACCCCCTATAGCTCCAGCAGAAGTGCTGCTCTCTGAGGCCAGCTTTGTGTTGTGTTTGGCAAGCAATAAGGCCTTGAAAATAATCTCTTGTATTAGCTGAAACCCTCTCATGCCAACTTCGTGATCCCTCTGACATATTTGCTGCCAACTTTTGGTGTCAGCATGTTGGCCTGTGCCTCAGAGCAGTTACATTTTTAATGCTGCACAATGCGTACCTTCTCCCTGTGCATCCCTCTCTTGTGGATGAGCAGGACTTGGGGAATTTGGCTGGATCATTGCTTTCCCCAGTAAAGACTGGGGTCTGACGGAGAAAATTATCTCTTGTCCCCCACAGTGTATACCAAAATGGCATGTGGTAAGACTCATTCTGATTTCTAAAATGCAGGATAACAGCCACTGTCTCTGCTCTTCCAGCCCCAAACAAACTCTTTGGAACTGTCGGTTCTCCGAGGCCTTACTTGAACAATTCACTAAAGAACTGGAAGGGATAAGGTGATCTAAAACCACAATGAAATTCTCCAAAGGAAGGCTATTTGGTTTTATTTTTACTATTTTTATAATTAACTTCAGCACATAGAAAACCAGTATCAAAATATTGAAGAGAATTGAACAGCTATCCTCATAAAAAATGGACTTACAATCAGCTGAGCATAACTTGAAGTCAAACCAGAGTAAGTGTAGGTAAACAAATGATCCAGTGTCCTCCTGTAATCTTTTTTTCCCAGGGCCAATTTTCACTCCATCTTTAGAGAAACCGAATGTTTTGCCTAGGTATTAGGGCATTAACAGAGGGCCAGGGAGGAATCCTGTCCCTGGTGTGGACCAGAAAAAAGGCCCTTTAGTCGTTGGGAGGTAGAAACTGTTTTCAGTTCTGTGATGGAGAATAATTGCAAGGCAGTTATTGAAATCAGTCTTTGCTCTGACCTGCCCCAGCTTTAGTGACCACAGGGCTGTATTGTGTGGTGCCAGGCCTTAGTGTGCCAGGTTGTCTTGGACTCTGAGGTGCAGGGATGATTGCCAAAAGAACAAGCTTTGTAATAATAAGAGCAAAACTGAAAGCTCAAAAGGATGAAAGCATCACAACAGAGTTAAATAGAAGGTGGCTTCATCTGTGGCAAAAAGCTGTGAGGCTTTGTGTAGCTGCAGACCACTGTCCATTGGACATGCACCTGCTGAGCAACCCAAGCCATTCATCAGCTAGAAAATGAAACAGTACCTGTGTTTTTCTTTAACTTTTCTGTATCTGAGCCCATCACTGAATATTTTCCTACAATGGATTCAGTATCTCAGGTGGCATTTCACTGATACAACAAAAACAGTGAAATGTGTAGAGTGCTGGATAAATTCTTCTGACTCAGCTTCTCAGCTGTCCTTCACAGTGTTAGCAATTTTCTATCAAATACCATTTGGTCTCCTAAATTAAGAGATCAATCTTAATTTTGTCCCCAGATGGGGAAGTTTTGCTATTTCCATTTTGTCTACATGCGCAAAATAAATGCAAACTGTAATTTATTTTTTGTGGACAAAATGAGTTTGGGTTCTTTCACTTTTCTTTTGGCATTCTTTCCTGTTGACAGCATGATTTGCACAAAATTGCATTCTGTTGATAAAAATGTGCTGAAATGTCTTTCAGTTCCATTGACTGAATGATTTGCAGTAAGAGGTTTGACAAAATGCATGTTGTCGACAGAATGAAATGGGGTGGGTGGAAGGAAGTTACACTTCAGACATATGGAGTGAGCAGTTATACACTCACTTGATTTGTTAAAAACTCCTCTCAGAGACTATTAGAAAAGATTTTGTGGGATTTGGAGAAGACAATAGTTAGTTTGGAAAATCTCATTTGCACAGATACATCTGGCAGTGGGAAAAGGCAAAAAGAAAGTTAATGGGTGCAGAATTTGGCCAGAGATCATTGCAAATGCTGTTATATTTCTTTAGATGTCTTTCTATCCAAATAAATTTCCTCCATTAAGTTTACAGATTTTCTCATTCAGCTTTTAAGGGAATACTTGTACTGGAAATGAATGAGACAGGCAAAAGAAGAATGGTAAAATTTATGAAAACATCTGTTGGAAGTTCTGAGAAAGATGCTTTTGTTTTAATCGTCTAAGCAAGATTGATGGATTTTATCAGAGCTAAGTATCAAAGAGTCCCAAATGGGCTCTTTATCCCAATGGCAAAGCACTTAAGCATATGCCTAATTTCAAGCATCTGAATGATGGCCTCATTGACTCCACTGGAACACTGAAGTGCTACAAGCTGCGTATATTGGATTCTAAGATACTGTGGATTAGTGTTAAAAAGATGACCCAAAAAATAATCTTGAGTGTAACCATACACCATTATTAAAGCTCAGACCAAGTGGTTTTGGTAAAATAAATCCTATAAGGCAAAAATAGCTTGTTTTGATATGGCCAAATAAATTAGGATAGAAAAACAGTCACTGATATCACAAGATAAATATTCATATTGATCTGCAATAACAGGATCAACCTGGTGGGTAAGAAAACTTTTGTCCATTGTGATATTGCTTCATTTTACTCAAAGTTGTGCATTACACAATATATCCATGCTCTAAGTCAATTCTGAAAAGAACTTTACCACCTCTTTTTTTTTTTTTCCTTAGCTGTTTTCTCACAGCAGCATCCTTTTGTTGAATACCAAGTCTGGCTGTCACTCAGAGAGGAGGAGGAGAACAGGAGTCAGATCTGTGCTCTCTTTCAAGAGTGGTTCTGTAGGTGTGGTAATGAGCTGTGGCTTCTGCTGGGAAATTTGGGTTGTGAATTAAATTGTAGATGGTGCTAAGTTTCCATTGCAATGTCCAGCTCAATTTTCTTTAAAGGTTGCTATGGGTATCAGAATATGGTGCCAAAACACCTTAAACCACTACTTCAGACCATTATTCTCATTTCAGGATGTAAATGCCTCAATTCCACCCCCACACTAAAAAATTTCACTGGAAGGAGCTGGATGAGGGGAGTAAACAATAACTCTTCATGTGCACATACTCAGTTCATTTCACCCCGCTGCCAAAACAGATTGCATTTTTTTGTTCAAACAACAAATGTACCAAACCAAGGGAAATGTATGTGCAAAATGTCGCTTATGCAGGGACAAACTCCCTGTGGCTGGATGCGCTGGGGCACTGCAGAAGCTGAGGAGCAAAGTGGGCTGTAGTGGCTTGACTGGAGGAAAGAGGGAGTTCAGCCTGCACCTCAAATTAGAGTAGATTTGGGATTACTCTAATGTTTGTGGTCCTAAAAAAGCTGATTCTTAGGAGTCCCAGTCTGACATAGTGTTCAGCCTAAAATCTGAGGGAATGAGGACCAGATATGTAAGCTAAGAGTGTCTTCATGGCACTTATCATCTCTTCTGTTCTAATAAGGGGGGCAATATCCATGATCTTTCCAGACTGGCATTAGCCAGGTGAGCAAATACTATCATGCTTGACTCATTCCACATTTGTACCTGGTGGCTATTGATACCTGTTTTTAGAAACCCTTAATATACATGCATGTACATGCCCTTTTTGAAAGAAATGCAGTTTACGGCATTTGACAGTACAGGAGTCACAACCTCTAAACCAGATGTTTTACAGAAATTTTGGAAATTGCTTTTCTTTTTGGCCATGGAAAAGCTTTTTCTGTTTTGCTAGAATGATATCATCATTCCTTTAGCTTTTAAGCTGTAATTGTCATCCAACTAACCAAGAGCTGGAAGTGCAGACTTGTCTTCAGACCAAGCATGGGATGGTGTTTTATGTTATGCTATATGCACATACTTCCCTTGAAAACTGTGTGTGCTTAGGGCTGGCTCTACATATAGGGCAAATGTGGGTGCTTGTCTCAGTAAAAGTAGATTGCTATCCATGAACTCATGAAGAAGTCAGCTGGAGGGAGGATGTAATGCAGGTACTACTGCCAAACACATTTTCTAGAAGGAAATCTGCATGGCAGAAAAAATGATACGCAAAAAAGTTGGATTTTCCAAAGCTATGGAAACAAGAGTGACAGAACTGCAGTGAAATGGAGAACTTACTTAGGTCAAGTTGCTTCAAAGCACATAAGCTGTAAGCTGACAAAAGGAGTCCATCAAAGCAAAATTCATACCTGAATTTAAAACACAGGCAGACAGATTTTGCTGGGAGATGGACAGCACTGGGGTACAGTAACCAAGCACAGAGCTGAGGCTTACCTAACCACAGAAGAGAATAGAGTCTGTCAGAGCATTTTCTAATTCTGTTTCTAGTATCTGAGAGTAGAACAGATGAGAAATCTGTTAGTTTAGAGTGTTGACACAATACACTTTTATCACTTTTTGTCAACAGAACATAATTGTTTTCAGATTACCCCGTCACAGGGGAATAGCCATAAGATCACGCTGTCCACAGAAATAAATGTCATGTTCTATTTCTGGGGAAACCAGAGAGAAATAGGAGAAACAATGCAAGTAAAGAAGAACCTTGAACAAACTGTGTTTTTTGGACAGATTTAGTTACACAGATACTGTGATAGAGTGGTTGTTCACCCAGATCTGACACCCTCAGGCCCCTGTGTTAGATGTCAAGCTCCTGTGCTTCTCTGTGCTTCCCTCCCCGCCACCCAATCCCATCAAATCCAAAAACTTCAATGCTCTCTTCCAGCGATCTTCTGGAACTGATTACAACCACAAAATGTGTCAACAGCAGGAATTACAGAAGCCCCTCAAGGAGGGACAGCAATGCTCTGTAGGATTTGGACATGGTTAGGAAGAGGAGCAGCAAGCCTGATGGCAAGGCTTAGTTGACAGTAGGGTCTCCATTCTCTCTGATTTCCTTCATTGTTGGACTTTGGGAGTCATCTTGCCAAAACCCATGAAGTACGACCCCTCTGGGGAGATGGTAGCTGTGGGGATATCAGGTTCTCCTACACTGGATGCCCTCTGTCCACCAAAAGGAAGGCACAAAACTGCACCTTGCTCTGTTCCCAGAGAAAATCATTCCACCTCAGGCACCCATTTTCTAGATAAAATGCAAAATCAACTGCAGAAACATGTTGCATTTTTCAAGATTAAGCAAAGCAAGAAGTAGTATTTTTTTAATAAAGCAGATGAAATATTCAGTTGGCTTAATTTTAATGGAAATAAAATTTTGCCTATCCATCATCTTTTCTTGTGACATGCTGGAGACAGCTGCAAATGGAAATCTGAGGGCTGAAGGAGTTCCAGGCAGGTAGTGGTGTTTATGCACAGCAGACATATGGGGTTAGTCAGTATGGGAAGGAACCATAATCACTTTGTGCTTTCTCATGGTCTAACATAAGTGTAGTCTCTCCTGATTTCCTGTAGCAATTACAGAATGAATCACAGCAATGCATTCAGTTTTTAAAATAGAAACATATACTTAGGGGGAGGTAACAAGCAAAAGCAAAGTTTGCTGTCAAAATCCAAACTCCATCTCCCATGGCCCAAGTTTTCTTTTCTCATAAAGTCATGTCACGTCTCACACTTTCCCATTAGTTTTTGACATGCTACTTTACCAACTGAGAGACCCAGAGGCAATGGGGGTTGTAAGAGCCTTAAAAAAGAAATCATTAATCTCTACTGAGAGTAACGTGCTGCCACATATCACTCAGCATTGCATCAGTAGCCTGATGGAGTCAGGAGAGGTGACTGAGAAGGAAACAGGAACTAGCTTGTGATGTTTGATGATGAAAACCAAGATATTTAAAATCTCCAGTGCCCATTTGCTATGCCTTCTTCTCAGATGCATTCAGTGTGATTACAGCACCCAGACAGAAGAGTGTCATCTTCTGTGCTCTTGGTGCCTCTTTAATGGCAATTTAGGAAATGATCACATAGAGATGGAAACACTGATTAGTTAACACACACAGTCTTTGTGTACTCTGTTCATTCAAGGCTTTGAACTTCTGGAAGCTGTCATACTGAGAAAATGTCTACCCCATAAGTAGTTATGATTATATCACTGTATTTATTATTTACAGAATGACACTGTATGTGAGCTTTGTGCATGACACAGAGGGTCTCCAAGTCTAGAGGGGCAGCTACATCTTAGATGCAGAGAAGGTGCTCATTAAAGCAAGAAGCTACTGGGAGAAAGCATTTGCCATCCTCCTTTAATTGCTGTTAGCATTGGAAAAGAAGGGCTGGTACTATACCTAAGCCTGTTGCTCAACAGGGCTGCTGTTTTAATTTGAGTTTTCATTCCTGCAGCCCAAAAGAGTCATTTAAACTGAGATCCAGCAAGAGAACTAATCCTGACAGCTTCCCGCAGGTTGATTGTGAGCAGGTACCCAAATAGACTGTTCTCTCTATCTTACCTACACTAATTATTCTCCCTGACCCAGCCTATGTCTCTTACAGTAGCATCACACAGTGGTGGATCCTGTCTTCGTTGCCATTTTTCAACTCAACCAGATGCACTCAAGCTGTTTTGTAAGGGAGCTATTTTTTGCTTGCACAACTGGAGCATGGTAAGAAGAGTACAAAAAGCATCTAAAAGCTGCAAGCCCTGAATGATGAGTAAATCCTAGAGATAAGGAACAGTATGCATTGCTCTATATAGTTTGCTGGAGGCATGCAGCTATAGCAGGGAGGACAGCAAGCTGTAACCCACTGCTTTCGTTGTGTTTCTCTAACTGACTAGGTCTCTTATCCTGTCTTAGTATCTCAGAACACTCCCATTCAGTTGAACACTCAAACTTGGAGCTTCGCACTGTGATTTGCAGCCAGGTCTGGGTTTTCTTTCTTTGTTTCTCTGCAGTTTCCATTAGCTACAGAGCAAATGGTCTAATTTCCACTTGATTTGGGCGCTGAGACATTTGTATGAGATGATGGGAAAATGTCTGTATGCACAGATAGGTACCCAGAGGAATGCCACTAGTGGTGAGGATTCAGTGAGTGAGTAGATGGGAATTAAGCTGATGTTTCAAAGAAAGAAGGGAATAAGGTGTTGTCTGGTCACAGCTGTTCAGCTGCTTAGACGAGACGCAGAGGGTTTCTCAGGTACAGCAGGCAGGAGGGAGGCACTGAAACGTGTTTTCATCTTTGCTTCTAGAGAGTCTAAATGAGATCAGAGTGGAGTAGCAGCAGCAGATGTTCACTCCAACCACTGTGTCAACATCCAAAAAATCAGTATGACAGGTAGGCATCACCCCCTGAGGTATCATATTTGACAAAGTGGCCCTGGAGCAGGTGGATAGCTTCAGACAATTGTTTTTGCTCCATGACAGGTGAGAAGTGTCTCAGCTCTCAGGAGGCACACTCAGGACTGGCTGCCATCTGATCCTGATGAATTATGGCTGAGACTTAGATGAAGCCTTCAGATCGACACGGGACTGAAGTGTCGTTAGGCAGATCATGGCAGCTCAACCGAGAAACATAAAAAGTATGTGAAGTTTTGAGAGTACCACAGTGTAACTGGTATATATTGAGAAAAAGGCAACGTTTCCCATCTCTTGCTTTGCTACTTAAAAGGGAAACTTTCCTTTTAAGTTGTGAAACAAGCATCCCTGACTTTCCATTAAGTTTGGCTTACTGGAAATTTCTAAAGCAAACTTTAGCTCAAAGCAGCTGAATGCATGTGTGTATGTATAATCACTGCTGCCAAGGGCTAAAATATAGCACTTTTTAAAAAATCAAGGGCTTTAAAAAGAAGACATCAACATCTCTCTCCAATTTCACAGTCACTATTGTGCTTCTCACCTAATTTCTCTCTTTATTATAAAAGACCGATTAGTAGTGCCCTCCTGGTATGAAGTGCAGCTTCTCTTTATGAAGGCTCCAGTACAAAAAAAAAATGTAAATGTAGAGAGAGAAGAAACTAATTTATGATTCTGCTTGACACCTTGGCTAGTAGTAGGAATGTCAACACAGCCACAGTACAGTGAGACACTTACGTATGTGCTTATATTTAAGCATGTGTTTAAGTCTGTTTGGATTCAGCTTCCTGCCAAAGACATACTTCACTTGTGGGACATATGTGACTTAAGAATATGTTAAGTGTTTCAGTGATTTGGTACCAGACCAATAAATGCCCTTCACAAGTAGCTGACTAAGTATGTGCAGTAATTTCTCAGATAAAGGGTATTCACAACTGTACCATTTGGTTGCTGTGTTATCAGCCCTGCTGATCTCCAAGTGTTCGTTGATTGAAGGATACAGAGGGATATAAGGAGTCTCTGATAATCTGCTTCTGTTTTTATCTACTTTGAGTTTACTTTGTGAACCCCGGCTAGCTTGCTTTGGTATCTAAGGAAAACAGCAAATCCACACTGCCAGTGAGTGAGTTACGGATGGGAATGAAGTGCTCTTACATGATGGCCTCCAGTACCGGCCAAGGATTCTGTGCTGGAACAGAGGGAAACATGAGGTAGACATGTCAAACAAGTGTGTGAGCATCTCCAGATGTGGTCCGGCATTTTAGTAATGATCTTTCCAATGAAGATGTCAAGGAACACTTTAGGTTTTCTATGGATTATGACTATGGTGCTCTGGAAGTAGAAAAACATAAGACCTGCCTTTGGTGCAGAAAAGAGAACTGATGTTCTGGAGCCATTCCTGAGAATTCATGGAAAACTTTGGAAAATTATGGAACTGACTGGAATCTTAAAGTTTTGCAAATTACATTGCTTTGTTTGTGGAAGTCAGTCCATCAGTTTACATCTTTTTTCTTTTCTAGTGACTACATAGGCTGCCTCAGTTTTCTGTATGCAAAGGGACTTTCTGGACAGCTGTAGGTGGTCCTGCTGCTTGTTAAACATGACAGTTGAATGTGTGGATGCACAGTAAATGAGCGCAGTTCATCATAGCCTTTAGAAAGCTAATTGGCTAATAAACTTTTGAAGGGTCAAATACATTAGTATCTAGCTCCACACTGCTCTTTGAACAACAGTGGTTAGGAGCAAGTTTGATTAGCGTGCCTCTTCACTGTCTTCCACTTCTGATATACGCTCACAAATGACCTTTTGCTGTAGTGTGTGTGTGAAATGGATAGAGAAAGACACAATCCCTATAAATAGCTTGAGTTAAAGGCTGTACTTAAAACAAAGTGCATAATGGTTTTAAAGTAAATAATTAGGGCTAGATTTGTGGGTCTGCATTTTAGAGTCTGAGGCAGATGACAAGCATCAGATTTGATTCTTAACCTTTCTTTCAGCTCAAACACAAGCCATAGACAAATTTCAATACAAGTGCATGTGTATCCAGGCTTGCTCAGTCTGTCCGTGGCTGAAAATCCATCAGGATTACATTTGCAGGATTTATCCTTTATAATTAGACTCTCTTGCTGAATGATGTGTCACTGATTAATTGTTTTAGAAATGTATGTTTTGGGGTACTTCCCTGTCTTAAAGGACAGACCCCAGTAATAATACTAGTGAAATTATTTACTTGTGCGTTTTGTGAAAAGATGGTGGAATATCTGAATTTGTCCCAGGAATGTTGGTTATTTTCATTGTTTCAATTTTGAAAACAATTTCTTGTGGCCTGGTTGCAACTATATTAATTGCTGTCTTGAACTTTCCCCAGAACTTAGATACTTATTTATTATTTAAATATGATCTGAGAGTGGGAAACTCTTAAAACTCCCCAAAGCTCTCCTCTAAAAATAAAGATCCATTAGTTCATCCTCAATAAATTATTCTTAATTGTTTCCCCCAAGTGAAATCAGATTTCTAATTTCTATCTCCTTGAGTTTCCTTCTTGGCTTTCTTGACCCTGGGTGCTGCATTTTTGTCGCGTTCCTCTAGTGACATTCAAGTGTTAAAGCCAAACTTCGTGAAGCCAGGCAGAGGGCAATGTCAGTTCCTGATGTAATTCACAGAGTAGCCTGGAATAACCCTCATCCACACATACTGACTTGTGTTTGTTTTGGCCAGTGCCTAGAACTCCATTTCCCCCCCTCTATCTGGAAGTTATCTTGCATATCCTCTCTGTTTATGATCATACTCGCCTCTGATGTTTCCTCTTTAGCATCGTTATCCATCTTCTGGATTAGACATAAACCCAAGGTCCTGAATGCTCTTAGTCATCGAAGATCTGATGGTACTTTTCACAAAAGGAGATGACTAACCTCCATGTCCTGGCCACAGGCCAACTTGGCTAATTACGCTCTGCCTACCAGAAATTCCTCCTGCAGTTTCAATGGTCATGCTGTTTTTCACTTTCTGTCCCAAACAGCTATTGAATAGATGCTGTTTTTCACTCCATGCTACAGTTCAGTAGTGAATGACACTTTCAGCTGGCAGCATTTCTTTCTGCTTGTAAAATGCTTTGGGACTTGGGGGCATGTTCAGGTGCTACATTTTTATTTTCAGGACAGGTGCCCATACAGTGATGGTCCCCAGTTGCTGTGGAAGGATCCTGAGCCAGTCCCCCATTTCTACTTGCTAGTTACTATTATCTCCAGCTAGTCTAATCTTGCTAAAAGTTAATTGAATAATTCCAATATTTATTCTTTTTCCTATCTTGTTTTTCTTGACGCCTTTAGCAAGAAGCACCGAGGAAGGTTCTTAGATGCTATGAAACAGCCTATGGCCTGAGAGGAGTTATGTGCATTTCCAGCTGCTGAGAAACCCCGCCAAGGACTTTTTCCATATATAGGCTAACTTCTTATTTAAATGAGAACTATTGACCCAAGTTGTCTTCTGGTTGGTTTTTAGTTTAAAATTAACAAAACATATGATCGATTTTTTTCTCAGAGTGGTTCCAAAAAGATCCAGGGGACAGGAGACTGTGATGAGGCTTGGAAGGTAGAAGGGCTGCCCCTGTGAAGTCTGCTGACTCCAACTACAGAGAGCTTTCTCAAGTTCATATTAATACCATCTCACAGCTGTTTTCAGATCTAAGCTTTCACTCAATCAGAAAGATGTAGGGCAAACCCAAAGAATATCAGGTCATGCCAAGGTGTGTGTGGAAATGGTAGAGGGGATGTATGAAGCCCTGAGACTTACATGCCCAGGGATAATCAGATTTCTATCATCCTTTCAATTTTTTTTCTATTCTATTTGATCAAACTTTGCCAAAATCAACAACACTCTTTTTAATACAGGTGTGTTTGCTCCCAGAAACTGTCTGAATGAAACCTGGGAATATGAATTCTTTCCCACATAGTGAACCTATGTTCCATACAGTGGGTAATTCTTTTATTGTTTAGTTTTTCTTGTTCTGTTTACTGCTATTAGTTTCCACTATCTAGCTTCAATACTGCTGTTGTAATATGTTGCTCTCCTACACCATGGTATGACAGAGGGGCAATACACATTACAGATGGATTTCGTAAATGGGACTTTGATTGCTAATATGTCTTGGAAGGTCCAATCCAAATGATATCTGTGATGTTAGTATTAAGAACGCTGCCAGCCTTAGCAGAGTACAGTTGAAATTTGGCACCAAGGCTGAAACAGAAAAAAGCCTTAGAAATCTGCAAGTTGCCTTCCACACAAGCCCTTCAGGCACATTCAGATGTAGAATATGAGAACTATGAACACTGAAGCAATGAAAAAATGGCCCCAGTTTCACTGTTTCTTTAAAACTTGAATCTCAGCCCAAGATCACAAATAAGTCCTCCGGTTTATAGACCTATAAAGAGACCCTGGCACTGTTTTGAGTAAACCTGGACTAATTGATAGCTTAGTATAAAAAAATACTTAAAATCTGTGGTCTTGCACAGTTCCAATGTGAAAGCTGATGAAACTTGTTTAAAGGGAAAGGTGGTTGGTGGTTAATCACATACCTAGAAGCAAGTGATGAGAGTCCCTCTTAGGGAATTTTTTGGGACAAGTCATGTCACATCTTTGTGTATCAGTTTTTCCATCAGTAAAAACAGGTTGGGAAGACTTATCTGCTCTACTTGCCTGCCTTATTTGCAAAATAGTTTGAAAATACTTGGGAATGTTGTAATAAGTGTTAAAATAGCTTAATTCAAAACCACTTAAAGTTTCTGTCTTTGGAAGGGTAGGAAAAATCACCTTTTCTTCAGTGAAGAGGCAACAGCTGACCTAATAGTTTGTGTCCTATATATAGTGATCCATCAACACTGGGATCAATTTCCTGAAGGTCACTAGCTCTTTTAAATCCTGCCATTCTCTTTGAATTCAGATAGTGAGGATTTGGCTTCTCTCTTCTTCACCTGCATTTTTCCTTCTTTCTCTCCTGATAAACACAGGCATTGCAGCTTTAAGATTTTAAGACCTTTCCCAGACGGAAAAGGTCATTTGTCTTTCGCTACTCAACACTTCCTTCATGAGTTCATTTAAACATTGCCAGACATCAGAAGAACAGAACTCAGCTGAAGGGTTATCTATGTCTTATTCCCCTTTTGTGTAGGTGGCAAAACTGACCTAGAACAAAACTGTTTGGTTCCCATAGCAATTTACGACATGTAGCGACCATAATACTGTACTCTTCCCACTCCTTATCTACACCTGCTATTTCTTCCTTTGCCACCCAGCTAAGAGCTATAATGCCAGCGTTATTTCAAATGGCATTAAGGCAGGTTATTCCCTAAGTTTCATGCAGTTTCTCACTGATTTTGGTAAGGACAAGATGTACTTTTAATCCAGGCAGTAAAAAGCAAACACTTTATTAGCCTTTTCCAGTTGGAGTTTCAACGAAAAGTTAATTAAAGGAGTGGAATGAAGAGATATTAAAGCACATTTAGGAGTCTTGGTGCATTATTTATATGAAATCAGTCATCAAAATTAGTCATGTGCATTATCTTGCTGTGTGTGGTCTGGTTTGAAATGGTGTGTTTGTTTCCACTGAGCTCCACTGGATACAGTTAAGATACCATTTGATGCGTTACACAGTTAGATCATATACTGAAAGTTTTTTATGTTCTCTATCTTTCAGTATCTGCCTGCTCAGCATCAAGAGACCATTAAAAGCTTTCAGCTGAACTTTGCAGCGTGTCTGAGATGAGACAAGTGACAAAAGTCACCCTTTCCATAAGTTAACAGACACAACTGCCAAAATGCTCACTGGGGTGATGCTGGCTGCTGGGATGTCATCTCCCAGCACTTTGCCAAGTTTCAGCATGGTGGGTGCTGGTGGTGCATCTGGCAGTGGGCTGATGGGACAGCAGTGGCAGCAAAGGAGCATCGCTTGCACCCAGAACACATCAGTCTACAGAGTGCTGCCACTTTGTCAGATCCCTCCATCTGCTCCTAGACACTAGTAGATCCTTATCCACTGCAGGTATCACAGCTCCTGCTTTTTTAACTTTTTCTCTCCCTTTTCTCCTAGTGTGTGCTCCAGGAGCAATCAAGGGTAACAAAATCATTTCAAGACCTTCCTTCATTCTGGGTGGTCAATGAGCTGTTCTTTCCCTCCTCTCCTTATTTCATCCTTTCCTGCAGAGGAAGCAGATAGAGTTACGAATTTCAGGCAAGGAGAAGAGTTTAATGATCCCTCCTTAAGGTCACTGTCAATGCTGTTGCATAAATTCACCTACTAGGGGCTGCTGTAAGAGCAGTGCCCTTAACTGGAGACGGAGGGGTGTAGTATTACAAAGCGTTGCATGTAAGTTACCCACTTAAATCACTGAAGCATTTTAATTGACATTCAGTAACTCTCTCCTTTTCTGAGGACTGTCTTTAATAGAGTGAGCACTGCTAAAGGCGCTGGTCATGGGGTTGTTCTGTGCTCCCTGCTACAGCTGCTGGCTCAAGCTGCAGCAACAGCACAGTCTGTGAGAAATCTGCCTGGAAATCTCATCTATTCTCTGTGAAGAAGCAAACCTGAAAACACAGCCACTCACTAGAGAGCAACACATAGCTGTAGGCAATTTCAGTTTCAGTGAGAAGAGCTGAGCTAAGAATTAAGTGGTTGTGTTGGCAGTGGACTGCCCAGCGCAGTGGAGAGTTGGGGCTCCCTGTTTTCCCCAGATGCGTGGGAGAACTTTCTCTGCTCCCTGCTCAGTCTAGGGAGCAGGGAAAGCAATGCAGGAAGGTAGGGAAGTATTCCAGCTGGTCCTCTTCCCTCTGGTCCTTCCTCATCTTTCCTCATTGATGTCCTTCAAATCTATTGTATTTTTGAGCCACTGAATTGCTTCTCAAATTTCACATCAGCATCTACTTGTTTGAAGACAATATGATTCTGCATACACTTTGATAATGTGGCAATAAGTTAATTATCTCCAGCTTTACACTGCAACAGCAAGTAAGCAAATACTCTTTTGCCATTGCACTGCTTTGCTTGCTTTTATGCAGCTTAAAAGCTGGTATAAGGACATGATAAGGAATCCATCTTGCAGTACCAGATGGGTTATATTGATCCTACAGAATGAGGACCTGTGCTCTTGAGCATCTTCATCAAGCACATAGCTTCTCAACTAACTGTAAAAAAAGGCAACTTGTCTTTAAGCTGCAAAAGGGCAAATCCCAAGGAACAACATGGTAAAAGTCTAAAATGTTTTTTAGATCAATATACATTTCTGCTCTATGTTGGAAATCTGTTATCTCGAAACAAATGAATGACTATAGTTGAGATGCACTATGCTCCTGAGGGATTGCAAAGTGGCTTAAGAAACCTAACAAATCTGGTGAGCTAGATACAGCCACTCTTGCTCTGGCTAGGTAGTGCCACACACTCTGAACACTAATTTTTTTCCAAGGTTTACCTCCAGATGTTGTTTCTCCCTGTGGGTGAAAACTGTGATTCTCTTTTCAGTGCTTCTTATATACAGGGGAGTGAACTGGGGGTGAACCTCTCAGCTACAGTGTGAATGAAGATGGGGATGTCAGATATGAAAAGCCCTCTCGAAATGTCAGTACAGTTTCTAGCAAAGAAGGGAAGCAAACCACAGTCTAGATTATTTTCTGTATTTTATAAGCTTTTTTTGTCAGCTTTTTGGTTACAGTGACTAAGAACAAGGTCAATACTTTCAGTCTCTCACAGAGGCAAGATTAATCCTATATTCCAGAATAAAGTATAGCAGTAAGTAAAAAGTGGATAGCTCTTGATCAAAGATACATCCCCTCTGACTTTTCTCATAAGATATTAATAAGAGACAGGCATTATCACATTCCATTTAACAGGTGTGTGGAAGAAAGGGAAATCTCATAATCATTTAATACTTTCTACAGTAACATCCTTCATCAGCTTTTGCTAATTATGGAGTTGAAGATGAACTTGAGGAGACACCAGCAGCAGTTTATTTTCTAGGTTTTGCCTGCTTCATGCAGAGGAATGCCAAGGTAACCTCACAGGGTTCCATTTAAAAACAGGAGTTCAGAAAAAAAATACCATGGCTTTGGACCACTGTCTGTTAGTTTATTAAAGTATTAGTCTTGTAGGTGTGTTAGATCTATTTGCCTTCCATAGTGTTTAAAAATAGCTGTGAGAATAATGGGTTTCATCAAAAATCATTAACTGGGACATTACTTTCATTTTTTAACCACAGAACAAAGTGTCACAGCCAGATTAAACAAGCCAGAAAGCATTTGGAGTGCACACAAACAACTAGCAATTTTTATATATACCTTAACCATGGAAGATCCTGAAAGATATTAGCCGTCTTCCACTGCAGATCGGTCAGAATCCCCAAGAAAGGTCAGATTGTTCGAAGTGGCTGGTATTTGTACCAGCTGACATGAAAAGGCTCAGTTATTTATAGTGGCTTGCCTGCATCCCCACAATGCTAGGGGACTGAATGAGATTGCAGAGATGAAAGGACGTTTCAGTCTAACAACTTCAAATAGCTGTAACTCAGCAAACTTCTAAATTATGGCATGCTCAAGCAGGAAAGTTGCCCATCTTAAGCACAGGTTTTAATCCTTATGGGGGTAACAAGAACCCATAGGAACCTTTTTATTGGAAGGGATACATTTTTTTATAATATTTAACTCCCTGTGTAGTACAATCCAAATTTTAGGGCTTCCCTTCCAAGTTTTCCTTATGAGCTGTGTCATTTTTATCTGGTTGTGTCAGCTAGCCACTGCAATGGTGTTTTTTTTAGCTATAGGACTTGGACAGAGAAAGCAGAAACTGGGGTCATGTGAGGAGAGTGGTGGGACTGGGAAGAAATATGGATCCAAGTTCATCAGAGTGAATGCTTGCGCTTTTGCTAATATTTGATAGGAGAGTGACCCACCAGAGATCAAGAAAGAGAAAAAGAAGACATTTTATGGAAAGAAAAATATTGTCAACACTTAGGGGAAAAGATAAGAGCAGTGACTATGGCCAATATGAGCAAAAGCTCCTGTAAACTGGCTTGAAACTGTAGATGTGTCTTGAAAGACAATCACAGCTTCAGGTCTATGGAGAAAAGGTGCTAGTCAGGTCTATGGAGAAAAGGCGATTTCTGCTCACCAGCAGGTTCCAAATCAGCAGGGAATGAAAGAAATGGAAGGTTGGCCCAACCAGCCAGATGGAAGAAAAGAGACACTTTTAATCAGTTCAGCCTCATGGGAAAACTCACATTTTGCACCAGAAGCAGCAAGGCACAGAGCAGCTGAGCTGTTGTTTCTTTAAACCAGTGCGGTCTGATGTGGGGTGCCCTTTCGAGCATGGCTGATTGGGCCAAATATGAACAGGGTGTTATCTTTGAACAGCTTATGAGCCTTCCTGAAGAGATAGCCTGGAAACAGCCCCAATGACTGGCCCTAATCCTAAAGCTTTCCCTTGTGCAGATAAACAGCTAGAGGGATGGAGGAAATTGCTGATATTCACTCATCTATTTATATTTAGACAAAAGATTAAACAACTTGGAACTGTAATGATATGTCCATGGCATGGCTCCGTCAAACTTGTAAGCACTTGCAAAACTTCTCTTCATAGGCTAAAGTGAAAATGGACTTGAGCTTGTGGAAATCTGCCATCAGAGTATAATTATTCAATGAGGGAAAGCTATGGCAAAGTAATTGTTTTTTCAGGGGGGGAGTTGCTGAGAGCCACCACTCTGACGGAAACAGAAGACTATATTCTCACTCAAAAATTCCTGTTGAATTTGTGTTTTCATAAAACTCCAAGCAATTCCATGGAAGTGAAACATCGTGACCCTGTGAAGATTGTAGGCAGATTGAAACAAATCTTTGCAATAGGATGTTCTGATGCTATCAGAGCAAAATCATGCAGGATTTCCATTTCACAGGAAATCTCAACATTTCATGCTCTTTTTCTGGTAAGGTATAAGAAAAAAAAATAAAATCAGAAGAATTTTGGCATCGGAGAAGACATTATCATTTGGCTTTTGGATAGTGTTTCATGCTATCTTATAGGATATTTCCTTTGTGTTCCTTTGTGTTGGTAAGATTGTTGCTAGTCTTAATATACCTTCCGGACTCACTTTTCCTTCACCTTCTCCCCAAGTCCAAACCCCAGACCAATATCCTATGCCAGGGATACTCAACATGCAAAAATGAAGAGTGATAATTTCCACACCACAGGACACTGTCTGTACCAGACCTGTTTGTGGAGGACAACAGAGAGCTTTCTTCAGCAGGGTCTGCAAAGATGGGATGACTCTCTGCAGGACTGCAGGCTCATCACAAATGTCCTCAGTTTCTTCCCCAAATGCCTGGACTTTAAAAATACAAAGCAAAATCACACTGAACCAGCAATTTAGAAATCCAATCCAAAGATTCAAGTTTGCCCCTGGCCTCATAAAACACAAGGCCACAGCACAGCCTTCTGCCCCAAGAGGAGATGAGGGAAGAGACTGATGACAGATGCTACTTAGGCTGCAAAAAAAAAATCATCTCTGGAAGGTGCTCAGACATGATGAGGAGCTGCCCATTATACATGCATTTCCTCAGAGCTTACCTGTGAGTCCCACAGTTAGCATGGATCCTGGCTAAGTACAGTATAAGAGATGTGGCGTTAAAGAGTGTTTTCTTAGCCTAGTTATTTTCCTCTTTGCTTTCTGCAGTATATACTTTAGGTTAATTGTAGCAATACATCTGTCCTCAGAGTTTATCAGATTTGAGGAGATAAGCTATTGCCATCAAAGACTATTTTGAGCTATGAGCTCCTGAGTGAATCAATGTTACATGAATTAAGATTGCCTCGAGATTGTCTCTATGACATT
This sequence comes from Psilopsiagon aymara, assembly GCA_024733675.1. Classification (NCBI taxonomy): domain Eukaryota; kingdom Metazoa; phylum Chordata; class Aves; order Psittaciformes; family Psittacidae; genus Psilopsiagon; species Psilopsiagon aymara. The sequence continues at coordinate 36,124 of JANRGW010032020.1, read as the reverse complement.
TCAGCTGCCTGTATCTGGAAAGAGTTTCTGATCAAAACTCTTTGTAAAAGACAACTTTAGGAATTTTCTCATGTGAATTACAAACTCTGTGGCTGCTCCATCACAAACAAGCTTTAATTACCAGGGCTTTAGTGACAGTGATTTTATGATGTTTCAGAAGTGAAATGGTTTATAATCTGATTATAAGGACTACATAGGAGCCAGTAAAAAATAAAGTAGAATTCCACATTAGGGGATGGATTTCACAATGGATTTTTACAGATAATTCTCAGTGTTTTTCCACCAACAGTGAAGAAAGAAAATGTGTTAAAGGGTGAATTACATCTTTATTTTCAGTAGTTTTACCTGTTGTTCCTACATCTCACTTTGTCATTTTTGTGCACAGATTCAACCACAGTTTTGTCCATTTGAATATGAAAAATGCCAAGCATACTTCAATCTACCACAAAATGTACCTTTTTTAGAGACCACCTATAGAGAATCTTTTCCTTCACTGCAGAGGACAGCTGTCACCTCAATACAAGCAGTAGTACAAACTCTGCACAGTTTGGAGTGATTGGCATTCTCCACTCACATCATGGCCATAATGAAGGATAAATATGGAAGGGTGGTCATGCATGTCAGAGCTGAAGTAAACATGTGGTATCATTAGGGTAGGTGAATACTACCAGTACACACAGGAATAACTTCAATTATTCAGTGCTGCTCAGCTCTGGACCTCTAGAAGAATAAATATTTACTCTCTAAATGAAATATATATATATATCTCAAATGAGTGTTTATTACAGCCTATCTTGGATAGGTTAGGGAAGACCAAAAAGTGTGCAATCGTCAAGTGGTTCCTAACTAGCTTTCCTCTACATAGAGAGGTGTTATATTGCAGTTCTATCATCTGCAGAAATCTTCATCTCAGACTCAATCTCATCTGAAAACTCAGATCTATCTTACCGACAACACTGCTCTCCCTGCAAGCATTGGTGTCCAGGAAAGAGCCTAATAACTGACTCCTCTGAGATTTATATCCTGTTCTTGGCTTTGCCACCCGTTTGTAGTGTGAAAATGGGCAAATTGTTTGTCCTCTGTGGCAGTGTCAATATTATAGCTGAAGTGGAGGCCAAGCCTGTGCTCATGGCCAGACTTGTCCAAGAAATTTGGATACAGGTGCAGATGAGTCCAAAGCACAGGAAAGAAGACAAGTTTGAGTCTTCCAGACTGTGATTTCCTCTGCTTGCATAGTGAAAGGATTCTGGGACCAGCTACAAAGCAAATTATAATACCACAACATTTTACAGTTGAGTTTTAGTTTGCTTGAAGGAATGGATCTGACCTAGTCTCAGCCTGGACAAGCCTCTGTCATGTGAAGTTTGCTTTGATTTATGTCGGCACTTAACAGGATCCAGGTGGCCGTGGAGAGTGTTAAGTTGTTGTTGCTCCCTGCTCCGGATGAGTGCTGGGTGTTTCTCAGTTGTATCCAGGTCACTCAAAAAGCACTATAATGTTGGTCATTCCATAACATTGTAAATCAAGCCGCAAAACCCCACATTTGGAACAGTCAAAGATATTGCCTAGGGCAATACCGCAGACAGGACTTTATTTGCTTTGAACAAAATTTAAATGAGAAATAAAAATGCTGCTTTTGATAGCAGTGTAATTTTAAATAGATGACATATTAAATACTGCTTATTAGGGCAATGGGTTAATTATGCAACCTCTTTCCATTGCATCTTGTTTATAAGAATGAACTGAATCACTCCAGCTTGTTTGGCTTCACATCTGTGAGGGCTGGCTTTCATTCTAGCAGAGCAGTTATCCCTTTGCTGCATTTTGATACACATCACAATGTTTTTGTCTGTAAAGCCATACTGTCAGACTAACATTCTCAGACAACCCTTGGTCTAAGTGGGTTTCTGATGCTTGGTAACACAGATATCTTTCTATTTACCATCTTCCTAAAAATACAAGCTGTTGTAGTGAGGATAGTTAATTGTGCTCAAGAAACTTGGTGGTTTACTTCTGCCACAACCTCCTTAACCCTTTTGCTGGTTTGAGCTCTTCTGTCATCCACAAATATTATTCTTCCATAAACTGAGTATTTTTTTAACATCCAATTACAGTCCTTTGGGGAAAGTCTTAGTGACAGGCAAGCTACATGCTGATTTTCTTGGTAAATGTGGTCTTGCTCTTTAGTATCAAAATTTAGTTGATATATCTGGTCATAGGATTATAAAATTCTATTTCACAAGATAAAAAAATCAGTGAGATAGAATCTGTTTTTAAAAATAACATTAAAGAAGTGGAAGCCAATAAAACCACCTGACAATCATATAGATATGGACCATCACACTGAAGATAAAGGTTTCTGAAATTATCTAGAAAGCTTATCTTGAGTGCTAGGAGCAGTAAAAGACAGGCTATGTTTGTACATGTGTGTGTGCACATGCACACATTTATTCTTTTTAAGCCTTTTTTTTACTGTTACCCTTAAATATTTTTTTGCCTTTTTACTGGGTACTTCTCCTTTTTAGAGCAGAAAATGCATTGAAAAGTCCTCATTTTCACTGGCTGGAGCTCAGTATATTTTCACAAATCAGATCGTATCAGAATTTGGCCCTGAATAACTTTCTTTTCCCAGGGATTCATAATAAATCTTCCATCTCAAAGATTTTCAGACACGCTTCTACTTGACTCAGGACTAGTATTTGTTGGAAAAAAAAACTTTGGAGAAGAGGTTTTTCTCCCATCAGTAAAATGCAGTAGCGCTAAAATAATAATAATAAAAAAGCAGTTTGTGAGCTAATGTTGCTTTTGGGGAAATTTTATTTAGAAAAAAAAAAAACAAGTGATGAAAAAGTTCCAATAATGTTGAAACAACCTAAATTAGTTCCATGCTTGAAAAAAAACCCCACAGATATGTTATTTTCTTTTGAAATTGTCATGTTTTTAAGAATCAATAGTACAGTATCTATTACTTTACATGAGAAAACAGCCATGAGTGAAACACAACTTTTAATTTCTAGAAAAGCAGAGGCTTTCCATGTGAAGATAGATTTTGCTCTGAAAGTAAATGATATAATTGTTTGAATCCCCAGATATCTGCTCAATGAAATTTCAATTCCCTGCTTCATTTTGTCCAGGATCAAAATTATCAGTGGTGAAAATGATCCCCAGAGAGAAAGCAATGTGGTGATCAACCCATTTATTTCCCAGAGTCCTGCAGTCTTTTGGTTTCTAAGTTCACTTGCTTTGTTTTATTTCAAATGCTGCAGTTCATATTTTATGGATAGCTTTTCTCTTCCAGATCGAAGGTGACTGAAATTTCAGAGAATACATTGGTCCATATCCTTCTCTTGACTTTAGCATGATTTCTCTTTAGGGTTGCTGTATGAAAATTAGGTGCATAATGAATCAGCAAGGAATTGTCCTATTGATAGATACATCCAAAATTTTACAGAAGTAAAAATGATCATTGGCATTTCCTCCCAGGGCCACAACCTGTCATTCCTAACTGTAATTAAGAATGCATTTGTTCATATTTCTTTGCAATAATATTCTCTATGTTATATACCAAGTAAGGAATGGTGGATCACAAGTAAAATGTCCCCAACTGAACCCTCTCAAAAGCAGCATACTTATGGGCAGTGACAGTAGGAGAAAGTTCCAAAGACTGCAAAGCAGGTGTCACTTGATTGATCACCATTTTCATGAAACTACTGGTGACAGTTCCCTGTGAACACTAGTTTTGGGTGAATGTGGGGAATAAGTAACTGACAATTCCTCTGAGATCTTGCTCCAAGCCAGTAGCTTTTTTACATCCACAGAAAATTGATGTGCTCACACTAGTGTGGAACTCCAAGGGCTCCTCTGCTAGGAAGAAGCAATAAACATCATCCAGTTATGATTTCAAGGCTAATTTTTTTCTCTCTCTGTGGGAGTGATCTCTTAAAGGAAGCAAAAGTGGGACATACTCATCCAAGAATGGCAAAAGACTTTGGAGAAAGCCACAGTTCTTGATTTTGTAGCTGAGATTGCACAAACTACATCGTACCAAGAAGGGTTTGTGACTAGGCGACGCAGGTTAGCTTCCAAGTTGAGGTGACAAGACTTTAATCCTGTTGTCATAAAAAAACCCACTAAACAAATAACAAAACAAGAAAGGCCCAAATAAACAGCCTTATTAACCAAAGACATTTTTATCATTGAAAGGTGCTTTTCTTCAGCCTCATGCCAGGTCTTTCAGGCTGTACATCCTGTGACAATGATGTGTATCCACACATTGTTCCTCTCTGTTTCAGAGTTCTGTGCTCACTGAATGGTATCAGTCTTAGAAGGGGTTCCTTCAGTGAATGCCCCCTTCTATGTCCAGTGCTTTCCTAAATAATTTGGAGTGGAGAGAGGATGAAACTGCACAGCTTGTCACCTGAGAGTGAGCCAGTTTTCTTTGTCCATATTTTGAGATAAATAGGGACAGAAATAAACAGAACAGAGAAGTCTACATGTTCAATCTAGCTAAAATACTGCAGCCAGAGAAGTGCTGGTGCTAAGAGGGAGAGAGCCAAGAACAAAGATGCTGAAGCTAGGACTACCAATCTGCACTGCAGCCTTCTCTATTCCTTTCAGCTGTGGTAGCTGGAGGAAAGGTAATGTTCGTAGGATGACCAGTTTCCAGCTGCACCTTCATTTGTTTGTGCCTATAAATCCAGGATCTGAGGAGTGACATGTCTTTCTGTTTATTGTTTGTTCTCAGTCCTCCCAGTCTTCCCAAAATTACTTCACAGGGGGAATTTCAATGGCAAACCATTTGAGATTTCCAAGTACTGGAGTTTTCTGTGATCCTGCTCCAGTTTGAACTGGTGTCAGTGGATGCATTAAAACATTCCCTTTTTTGTGTGCTTTCCTGTTCTGCTTTGGCAACAAACTGGCTTAAAAATACAGAAATCATCCTTCCAGTTGTTGTTTTTGGGCACACAATGCAAGCATTGTGCATTGCTTAAACGGAGCAGATTCCAATTGTTTACACTTCTTCACGTGGCATTGTTAGGCTGAAGCAATTTGTCTGCTGATAGACCCATATTAGGAGTTCTCATTTGCAGTCTAACTGGAAGATATGATCAGAAACAGATCCGTGGTAGTCCACACATCATTGCCAACTATGTGGAGTGATAGACAGCCTCATAAAAAGGCTACAGGGTGAGCTGAGCCAGAGATGTTTTCCTAGTCAGAGTGACACTGCTATGTATGAATGATTCACGTTTGTCGTGAAAGCAAGCATAGAAATGTGTCAGATGGCATCTGAAGGTAGATAAGCAGAAAGATGTGACAGTACTTCCAGCTGGGTTTTCTTCCTTGGACTTTGGAGTATCTGGGCTGAGATGCAAGTGACTGCTGTAAGACATAGTAATAATAATAATCCCTTAAGCCATTTCAGGTGTGTTGGTGTTCGTCATGTGCTTTGAACTCTTAATTTTGCTTCTTTCTCTAGAGAAGGGCATGCTGTGAACAAGGGCAACTTGATATGGCTTTCACTTTGGAAAAGCTGTCTTGGAGTTTTCCAGTTTCAGGGTGTTTTCTATGAAGCCATGCATATGGTCTAATTAAAAGCTTATGTGGCTGAGGTAGATAAATAAGGGGAGGCTTTATTTGAAAAGAACACTTGCTGCATTTTGGCGAGGCATTTAGCTGAAAGACATTTTGATTTGCCACATCCCACAAATGTCTGCACCTTCATGCTGGCCTGCAGACAGGCTGCCCCGATTCCTGCTCTCAGCCTTTTCTGAGACTACATCTGTCTTGCTGCACTCCTATTTACGTTTTATAAACTTAAATTCTGGTTCAAACCAACATGCCTTGCCTGTCATCAGTCCCTGTTCTGTGACCCACAGTGAAGACAGCTCACCTTGAGCTTTCAGGCTGTAGCTTTTCAACCTTGATCTGCAGGAAGCCAGACTGTTGGACCATAGCAATCCTTTCAGGGGAAAAAAACCTTTGTGACTTTGTCATACAGATTTCCTTGTTTAGTTCTGTCTTTACAGTTCATTACAAGTCGAAAGACCACTTAATTCAAATACAACTGTGGCCTGTTCTGTTGCCTTTACTAAGAAAACACTCTGTTTTCTGAGCAGAAGCAGAAGTAGCATGCAAAGCCACTCAACAATATCAGCTCTTGGTGTCATTCCACATGGAGCTGACACCAGCAGCTATTGCTACAGGAGCCTGCCTTTTCCTGTTAGAGTCTTTCAAAATCACAAGGAGTTGGTAACAAGGCTTTGCAATGGTCAAAGTAAGAAATTTCCACGTTGGGTATATTCCTCTCCCTGAATACTTTGGGTAATTTTCTAGCAAAAATAGTTCCATTATTTTGTAGAGATGAAACATGATGAAAAATAATTTGAGCTTTAAAACATTTTTTGTGAGTATTTCACCCAGAATTTCACTATGAGGGTGGTGAGACACTGGCACAGATTGCCCAGAGAAACCGTGGCTGCACCATACCTGGCAGTGTTCAAGGCCAGGCTGGATGGGGCTTGGAGCAACTTGATGTAGTGGAAGGTGTTACTGCCCATGGCACAGGAGTTGGAACTAGATGAGCTTTAGAGTCTGTTCCAATCCAAAACATTCTGTGATTCTATGAAGTCTGAAGTGCTGTTTGCTTTCAAGCAGGAGCTTGAATATTAGCTGGCTAGCTCACCTTGAGACAAAGAAATGGCTTCTTAATCACTGAACATTGCTGCCTACACATTCTCAAGCTGTTAAACTCTAGAGAACAACATAATGATCTTGTAGACAGTGGCTTCAGCAACCAGGCCACGTGTTTGCAAGTGCTTTTTAGGCTAATGAAGACCATTCAATACGGCATATGCAACAAGGATTTTTTCTCTCACTCTCCTAACTTACCTACAGCATTGAAGAAAACATGAATATGCTGGTGGGTACTCCAGAGAAGCAAGAGGCAGGCTGGGATGCAGTAGCAAGGGATAAATATCGGATGGGTTAATATCTCTCTGGGATCATGAGATGATCAAATTTGAGATCCTCAGGACAGTGAGAAGAGCGTGCAGCAAGCTCACTGCCCTGGACTTCAA
>JANRGW010032020.1:0-28993 GCA_024733675.1 Psilopsiagon aymara | reverse complement strand
GCCTGGAGAAGAGAAGGCTGCATGGAGACCTCATAGCAGCCTTCCAGTATCTGAAGGGGGCCTATAGGGATGATGGGAATGGACTCTTCATTAGGGACTGTAGTGATAGGACAAGGGGTAACGGTTCAAACTTAAACAGGGGAAGTTTAGATTGAATATGAGGAAGAAATTCTTCCCTGTGAGGGTGGCGAGGCACTGGAATGGGTTGCCCAGGGAAGTTGTGAATGCTCCATCCGTGGCGGTGTTCAAGGCCAGGTTGGACATAGCCTCAGGTGGCATGGTTTAGTGAGAAGTGTCCCTGTCCATGGCAGGGGGTTGGAACTGGATGATCTTAAAGTCCTTTCCAACCCTAACTATTCTATGATTCTATGATATCACTATATCCCAGTTTTTCCACGTCTGTCTGCCACCTTGCAGACTGTCAACAACTCATTTGCCCTGTCTCCCATAAGGGTTTGCTCACAGAGGAAAACGATGCATATATACTGATATCAGTTCTTCCCTTAGTTCAAAATATAGAGGTATACCTTGTTTCTCTCAAAGCCAAGTCTTGCTCGTTGGAAAGATGAAAATCGGTAGGTTTCTACCAATGGTAAGCCCTGTTGGTTTTGGTGTTTTTTTTGTTTTGTTTTGTTTTTTTTTTTTTCCTTAGAAATAATAATCCAGGGGTATTTTGTTTGCCAGTGTTTGCAGAACTGAGTTGTAGGGTCTGGCATTTGGTCTCTTGCACTACTTGAGAATGATATTGAGGAAATGAATCATGATTTGTGCTGAAGGAATCTGTTGCTAGCCAGGCCATTGCCTCAGACCTTCTAGGAGCTGGAATGCAGACAGTAAATGAGGCAGGGACCATGGTGAAGAACACAGAAAATTGTGAGTTTGAAGGACCTGAATCCCTGACCAGAATCCTCAGTTTTCTCTTAGAGTCTGTGAAGAATGTGGTGCTAGATAAATAACTTAGAGGAAACTTTCCATATGACTTCTATGTGACTTCCATGGCTCCTCCATGGTGAATTCCTTCTATTCTGTAGTGCCCTGATACAAGGAAGGATTCAGCCTGTCAAACAAACAAACAAAAGAATAGGATCTCACCTAGACCTAGAATTGGAATTGTCTGGATTTGTGTATTTCTGTTTGTCCTGTCAAGTACAATATATTTAGCTAGCCTGTACCTATGTGACTCAGATTAGAAAATATGACAAGTTTGGGCTCAATCCTTCTAGGTATTATCTCGCAGGGGTGTTGTAAAGATTAACTGATGCTTGTGGAATATTCTCAAACTACAATAGCAATATAATTGGATACTTAAAGATATATGAAAACCCCTTGATTCAGTAAAATGCTTGGATATAGACAACTGTAGATAAGACCTGAAAACACTGTTGAAATTACAAGGTTACAAGAGAATACAAACCACACATGGATTCAGTGAGCCGCAGCCACTCTTTGTTAAAAAAAAAACATGCACTGGGATAATTCATAGAAGCTCTATAATGGACACACAAAAGGGCAAATGGCAGTTGCAAACGAGACTTAAATGGGCAAGTATAAGATCTGCCAGCCTTAGGTTCTGGTAGTATAAAACTGTGTGTGGGTGTTGTTGTAGAAAATGTATGGATTTTGCCCCAGGCAGTGTGGAATACGTCAAGGTGATCTGAATCTGTTGGCACACTGAGGACTCTCGCATGTGGTATCATTCCAGAACACCAGTATATACAGCCCTGAGGCACTACAAACCTGTGCCTGTGCTTTATTCCAGCCCGGGATGAGCACCTCAGATTGTGCTCTTGTGAGCCATTGATGCACAATACATTTTAAGGAGAACTTTCTCCCTACGACTCCAGAGCCGAAGATTCTTCTGTAGTAGCCAGAGCAGTACAGAACAACTTCAGGAAAGAACAAGGAAGAGGCTATTAGAAGATGGGACTTAAGGAGGATTGGTATGATCTGAAGAGAGTTTAGGAAGTCCTTGTCACAAAATAACTGGAGTTTAATTTCCCTTGCTAGATGTTCTTGCCTTACACTATTCATTCACTATGAACCAAAATAGGCCAGAATACTAACCCTCAAATTATTGGCAATTTGTTCAGCTCTCTAGAAAAATGCCTCCAATAAACACAAAACCTGCAAGTTAGTGTAGCATTAAATCAAACCTTAAAAGATGAAAAATGCTCCTTTCACTGTTTTATCTGAAGCCAAAAAGGATATTGCTTTACATTTTTTCGAAATAGAACTGCATAGCTTTATTGCTGCCTTCCAGCATCGAGAGATGTTCCCCGCGGTAAGAACTCGTTAATTTGGGAGTAGGCTTGATTAGACTAGAACTGAACAAGACCAAAACATTTAATTTCATTCTTTCACACTAATCTCTTGGCAGAAAAAAAAACCTTTTGCTTGTCGCCCCCACTCAAAATACAAACAAAAATAAGAGCTCCCCCTCCTTCAAAATCTGTATGGACCACAAAATAGCCTGAAGGGCTCTTTTGTTATTACCGTAAAATGCATTACACAAGTGAATAAAATAGCTGATGGTAGCTCAGGTCTATGGGATACTAGTAATCCTATATAATTGCCAACTTGTGGGGTGATTGGTGAAAGAAACCTTAAAGCCTTTTTATTTTATCTTAGTAATGATGAGGGAGTTACCCAAAACATATGAATGCACCTCTCCTCCTTTAGACCATCAAAGGTTCAACAATGAATTCCTTTCTTTGAGAAAGCTGGGCTTTAGTCTGCCATGAAACTCAATCCATGGACCTCTCATTAATTTTGCTAAATAGATTAGCCAATTGGAGTTGCTGCTTCAGAGGGAAGCAACCTCCAAAACAAGTTTTTCCCCATTCTCAAGGTGAGATGTTTTGCTCACAGGACATCCTTTCAAGTGCACTGGAGTACTTTTAGACTGGATTAGCTGAGGCAAATGGATTAGTCTTTGTAGGTATTAGAACCAAGGGCCTTTAAGAAAGGAAAACAAGGTGCCTAGTTTCACCAGTATGCCACTAAAAGCTACTTAGTGCAAACATCCGTAAAACTGTCAAGAATGAGGACTTGTAAAAGCAACTGTAAGCACATCCTCAAGCCAATTGTAAAACACACATTTACACAGAAATATGCAAACTGCAAACACAGGTTGAATAGGGACCTTCACACACATATCTGATCTTGGTGAGCATAAAGAATTTTTACTGGTTTTGAAGGACACTTGAAATGCCACAGCATCTGCTATTTTTATTTCTGAGTAAGTAATTCGATTAAGGCATTAATCCTCTCAAAAAAGTAACCCCGAATGACACTCCTCTTCACTGACTTTCTGAGTGTCCAACCGAGAAAACTGCTAAGCTTTACAGAATGGGGAACTCCACACATCAGTGGCAATATGCAGCCATTCAGAGTTAGGTCCAAGGCTTATTTCTTGCATTCTCTTCTTGCCCAAGTATGAAACAGTAAAGCAGCAGGAGGAGAATGATTGTGTGAAGCTCAGAAAGTGACTGAAGATGCTAGGAATTCAAGATGATTTTTCATCCTAGATGATTGCCTCCCTTAATCCAACAAGCACTGGCTTGACTTAGCATTAACGAAGGACATGTTCTAATTTCTATAGAAAAGTTAAAAAAAGCCCTGAAACCTAGTCCTAGTAATTTAGATGGATAGGCAATACATACCACAAATAATAAACCACTCATAAATAGAGTTAAAACAGAGTAGTTATTTGACCTGCTGCTCAAACATCCAAAAGTTATTAATCTCTGTAGAGGGTTCAAACACTGAAGAAGAAACCTTGGCATGCTAATAGGCCATTTGAATCATAGCTACTGTTTATATTATGCATCTCTCCAAGTAACTGCTCCTCATATTGACAGCGTCCCAAGTCCTTGATTGTAAAGGAAATGGTCACCTGTGTTTGTTCCAGGAAAGTCACACTTCATATGAGGAATATCTTACTACATCATGTTCAAAAGGGGGGTTTGCAATTATTCTATTCCTTGCTTGAATTTTTAGGTATTTTTATTCTTCAAGAAACCTGGAGTGCAACTCTTTACCCTTTTCTTTCAGATGCACAGATCAAGGACATCCTTGATTTACTTTTGGTTCTCATGAAAAAGAACAGAGTTACTGAGGCTTCTTTAGTTTTTCAGAACTTTCTGCTATGTCAGTTGAAATATGCTTTTTCCAGTGATGCTGATAATCCTTCTACTCATTTTATAAAGCAAAGAATGTGGTGAAAGCCTGCTTTATTGCATAGTGATATGGGAGTAGCCTTTCTGCTGAAAGGATATGGTAATATTTTACTTAAGTGACAGTATCAAAGTTGAGAAATGGAAGAAAAGAAACCTTTGTGAAAGGCCTATAAAATCCACCCAAAGATCAAAGAATTATAGAATTGCAGAATGGTTTGGGTTGGAATGGATCTTAAAGCTCATCTAGTTCCAATTCCTGTGCCACGGGCAGGGACATCTTCCGCTACACCAGGTTGCTCCAAGCCCCATCCAACCTCGCCTTGAACACTGCCAGGGATGGAGCAGCCACAGTTTCTCTGGGCAACCTGTGCCAGTGCCTCACCAGCCTCAGAGTGGAGAATTTCTTCTTTATGTCTAATGTAAATCTACCCTATTTCAATTTAAAGCCATTTCTCCTTGTCCTGTCACTACCTGCCCTTGTAAAAAGTCCTTCTCCAGGTTTCTTGTTGGCCTCTTCAGGCACTGGAAGCTTCTCTACGGTCTCCTTGGGATGACATTGGCTTTTCTGACACTTTCAGAGCTGAGCCTGCAGTACTCAGTGGGCACAAGGGAATCTGTAAGTACCCAGACCCCTTCCAGAAATATAGAGATAATCATCAGAGAGTTTATTAATTTAGATAGAAAATGCTGATCTAAATTGCAAATGTTGTTTTCAGGTACACAGAGCACCTACACATCCCACTGTGACCTGTGGGACCTTGGGTGCTGAGTACATCTGAAAATCTGGGCCCTTGGTTGCATGTTCCCTGATGTAACCTGCAGACAGTACTGCTGTCCAGCCTACAACAACTGGAACAGTTAAATCAGAAAAGACCTTTGCTGTCCTATCACTATGTCTATGACCATGTTGCATAAAGCAGAGTTGTCATCTCCTGGGTATGTTTACATCACTGTTCTCTCTAGGTGTTAGAAAGATCAGTTAGCTGGAGAGAGAGCACTTTTGTAAAAACAAACTTGCTTTTATGCAGACCTGTAAGCCATCAGAGGTCCTTGAAATCCAATGAAATTACCTATTTACAAGCCTTGTCTAACATGCATGCTATTTGTTTATGCAGTGTGAAGGACTGCTTCCCACTTATGACACATCAGGGTTTACGTTTATTCCAATTGCTGACCTCAGTGAAAGAGGAACAGGCTTTTCATAATAATCTGAAAACAGCCATGAAGCTGCTTCCAGTAGAAGAAATCTTGCAGCTGAAATGTACCAGCTACATTGCAGGTCAAGGAAGGCAGAAGTGCCACATGCAAGCTGATGATGCATCAGATTTGCTAATAGATCTGGTCTTAGATCAGGCCAGCAAGCAGGGGCAAGTGATAGTAAAGTAACGTGAATGAAGGTAATGAAAACAGATTGGAAGCAGATTTAGGATGAACATAATTAGAGTTAATGTTAGCACTGAAAGCAGAGATTTGGGGGTTGGTGGTGCCTGGGGCTAGTTGACGTTTATCAGCATAGCTTGACTGTCTCTCTAAGTGGGGTTTTGTATCTGGAAAGGGATTCTGACATTTTGTTCACAATTGGACCACCTGCTCATGTCTCATCAGCTAAAAAGAGCTTAAAGGCTTCTTAGCACATGGGAGGTATGGATCAGGCATGAAAAATATGTAAGCCTTGGATGCAGCATCTTTTAGCCATAGCCACAGGAATCGGTGACTCTTATTTATGCCTTTATTCAACATAATCAAGGCATAAATCACAGAATCACAGAATCACAGAATGGTTGGAGTTGTAAGGGATGCTCATGAGAACAGAATAGAGGGGGTCAATCCCCTGCCTTGACCTGCTGGACACACTTGTTTTGATGCAGCCCAGGACACAGTTGGTTTCTGGGCTGCAAGTGCACACCGCCAGATCATGTTGAGCTTCTCATCAACCAACAACCCCAAGTCCTTCTCCTCAGGGCTGCTTTCAATTCATTCTCGGCTCTGCTTGCATTTGAGCTTGGGATTGCCTCAAACCATAAATACCTAAATAAAGTCCATTTCTAGCTAGAAGCATGTGAAGAGTTCCTTTGTACATCTGCAGCTGGAAACATGCTGAAGTACTGGGATATATCAAGCTGTCCTGAGCTCTCATCTTTCCAGGCTCCTCAACTACCCCTAGCTGCAGTGATACTCTGGTGATCAACACAGACCAAGGGCCCCACCATGTGTCTGGTCTGATGTGTCCAGTGCCTATACAGGGATTGTCATAACCCTAAAAGTCCAAATGTTGGACTCTCATGCATGTTTGCTTTGCCACGAGATCTAAATGTCCAGCTCACTCCCTGATTATTCCTTACCTAACATTGTGGACAAATGTTTCTGAGACAGTGATGGCACATGTCTCATCACAAACCAAGTGGAAATAAGTTCTTCTCTGTGATACTTATAGGACAATTTGGGGCAGGATAGAGACTACCACCTTTTGGGACCAGACTGATTTATTTCACATTGTTCTCCCTCCAGAGAGGAGACTTTTTACTTCTTCCACGTGAAGCTGCTGGTATAATCTTGTTAAAAGAAACCAATTATTATTTTTGAAACCAATCATTGGAAAACTGGTATGGGGTAACAGTTCTAGCCATGGCACATTTAACAAATGCACTAGAGCCAAAAAGGACAGATTTGGATATTTATTTCTGTCAAGGGTTGAACAAAAACTTCCATTTAAACCCTGTGAGTCACTCCCCTCCTCCTTTCCTCTCCTTTCCCCCCCTACACCCTTTGCCAAAGTTCAGCTCAAGTTGATGAAGAATGTATATTTTTTGAATGGTAAATGCCTGGCAGGCCTAGGAGCTATCGACAAGACAGGTGTGTGGCTCAGGCAGCTTCCAACTCCCTGTTTGGGACTAATAGTGCTTTTGTGAGAAAGCAGCTTCAATCCTGTCCTGGAAGAAACATTCCTGCCCCTGGGGGACAAGTGATTCATTCAGCCAATGAGGTCAGTTCTGCTGCAGATCTGCCTAAGAGAAGCTGCCAGCTATACTGAACTTAACTCACAGTCACAACCCATTATGAAATGTGTGCTTTCTACCATTTTGCAAAAAGGTAAAAATCGTGACCTTGGACTAAACTCTGGTTTAAAATTCAGTGTTACAAGGATGAGCCATTAATGCAGCCTGACTGGGAGATTCATGTATGAAAGTAAACATTTCGATGTATGAAAGTAAACAAACCTGCAAGGGAATGAGTCTCCCCAGAACTGAAAAGAAAAGGGAAAAGGAGAACAAGGAGGTGAAGAATAGCTTGACTCAATCTGCAAAGTTTCTGGTTGCTGTTTCCTAGTGGGGGTCTCCTAGTTGTGAGGCGGCTCCTAGCTGAAGGGGATGCTCAGGTGCAAAGTGGAGTGGCTGGGGAGAGAGAAACCCCTGAAACAAGAGCAGCATCTGAAAAGCTTTACAGGGTCTACGATGAAAACACAGCTGCTGGTGGGGAAGGGAGAGTGTCTCCAAGCACAAAGTATATGTCACTACAGTAGATGAATCAGAAGTGAAGAATGTGTAAAAAGAAAGGTTATAAATCTTTGGGTCACAGCCCCCAAGGTGTTGCTGGTGGATGTCTGGGGCTGCTAGGAGTTTGTTCATATCCCTCCTCCAAAGACTTCTCAGGAAGCACTTTTGCTAATCCACTCACATCCTGCTAGCCCTATTGCAGGGGATCTGGAGGAGCATCCTCCCAGAAGGTGCCCTCCCTGGCTTGGGCCTACAAACAGCTCACTGCCCTCTGTGGTTCAGTGTCTTCTCCAAACACAATCAGGGCTAGGCAGTTTTTAAAGAGAGCTTCTGGGAGTGAAGAGAGATTAAGGATTCACTCTATAATCTTTTTATTATTATTTTTCTTTCGATCTAAATCAAGCCAGTAATTTCACAGAGTTTAGAATGTGTTTGAGCACTTTCTGTCACTGTGGATTCAGCTGATTAGTCAACATGGATCAACCCCAAAATTATTTTTGATTCTTGGGAACGCAGACTGCAAACACTTGTGTAGACAAGAGAAAGGGACATTTTATTTCCAAATAGACACATGTGGGAGTGCCATCACACTTTTCATCTGTGCATTTTGTTTAACTGCAGCCACACAGAAAGGCATGCTGAATAAGGCTTTTAAAGCAATGAAAGCATTGGAAAAAGCTTCAACCAGCTTAAAAAACATGTTTCAGAAACTCTTCGGAACATGCAGTTTCTAGAATGTTTTGCTCAGAAAGTGGCAGCTCTCCTTAAAAGTCATGGGCTTTATTAATCATTGAATTCTTCATGAAAGAGCAGAAGTTAAATATCCATGCGTCCCATTTACATCTTATGGGGTCATAGAAGATCACAATTTGTCTTCTAATGATGCTTACTTCTTGCAGTTGAAAATCTGAATATCTGCAAATTGAAGATCTTCTGGACTAAAACAGTTATATAACTAAAAGAATTAAAAAGACGTCATTTTCAAAGGGAGCAGTAACATCCTTTGACAGAGAGGTAAATGAGGTTAAGGCATCAGGACAAAACATCTGTGTCTTCACTGATTTTGTTATCAGCTTTCTCCATGATCCTGAATTACCTCTAACCCAGTGGCATTGCAGGGGAGAGTGCCATTTTTGTTGCTTTTTGTCATTTGAATGAAATGTCTTCTTTTAGAAGGGTTTAGAATATTTTGAGGCATGAGGACCTTGCCAGATAATATTTTATTGCTGAGCTGCCTAAAAGCTGTGTGGGGCAGTCAACATGCCTGGGAGCACACTGTATTCAGCTCTGACCTTAAGGTGTTTGGTGCTGAGAGGACCACACTAATCCCAAAGCCAGGTAAACATGGCTCTGCTTTCTAACTACTGTCAAATAATCCAAATGAAGCAGACACTGAAAGAATATAAAATCAAAATATTACCTAAATTACTGAAATTATACATTAAAAATATATCAGTTTTGACAAAAAGGAATCTAAGGAAATGCTCATCCCTCCATCTCTACTTCAGTCAAGGAAACCTGTCCCCTCACTCTCTTCCTTATCTGACTTCCTGGCCTGATTATAACTACCTGATGCTTTTCTCTCAAAAGAGATTTCATGAAGACTTTGACCAAACTACCTCATAGTTTTAGATACTTGTGCTTAGAAAACATAAAGAAAGCAAAATTAGAACTTTTTTATGCAGTTACCCGCTAAAGAGACAACATTTGGTGTGATTTATATATATATAATGCACTTTTTCTTTTTGGTGCCTTTGAAAGACCTTACAAATGCTTCACACTTGTGTGCACACCCAACACCTATTACTGACTGCTTTCCTCCCTTTGCACCCTTGAGTAAGAAACATTTAAGATGTCTCTTACAGTTTCTTATACAAGGCCAAACGTGTCAATGGAAAACAACTGGGAATAAAAAATTTCCAGATTTATTTCAAAACTGTGGATGCAACAAGATATGGGGGCTTTCTGGTTGAGGAAACTGGTCAGTCTGGTTTAGGTCAGAGGGATCTTCACCTTCTGCTTCTTTGGAAAGCTCATGGTTCTTGTGTGAAAGACAATAAGGTTTCCTTGTCCTTTTGACCCCACTCCTACAGCTGTGAGTCTTGCTTGCTTTATCTTTTTGAGTAACGAGGAGTGTCAATGTCTTTGTGCGTTATGTCCCCTGGCCAGATGTAGGGTGTCAGTTGCACAGTGGCTGCTGTGTCATCCTGTGCTCCTTTATTGTCTTCCAGGGTCAGGGATCGATAACTATAGCTATTTTAGAAAGTAATTGATATGGTCAAATCCAACCTGAGCAATACCGAAATTACCAGCACTCTGGAAAATTCCTGTCTGAATTTGCTGTTTCATCAAGATGTGAGTCATTTCAAGTCACATGTTTTACAAAACCCTTAAAAGAATGGAAATAGAAAAGAAAAACAGGAACTGGTTTTAGGGAAGTTGCTTTTACCCATGTTTCCGGGGTAGACAACCACAAGACACTGTATGACATCAATTTTGGGCACTGGGCCTCTACAGGTGTCTAAAAACAAATAGCTACCTAATAAAATGCAACCTTTCAGACAAGCTCCTCATGCATACTTTCAGATTTCTTTAAATATCCCTGAACCACTACTCCTTAATCCCTCTACACCCTTTAGATCTGGAACTGGCATGTACACATTACCAAGACAATGGTTTATGAAGACTGTTGGAAGAGAAGATTTTTGTTTCTTATATACCTATAAAGGTCAGAATCACAGCACAAATTCATCTAAACAAAAAATAACATAAATGGGGTTTACTCTGTTCTTTCTTCTGGCTTGTTCTCTACTGCTATGCAAGCCAATTTTCCATATTACTGTGCAGGACACACTTCCTTCTGCCCTCCATGTGGCTTCCTCCAGGCTCTTGCATGGTCTCAAGGCTTCACAGGGGGACAACTGCTGGTTCAGTGCACAACAGGATGAATCTTTGGTGGATCTGGGTCTTGGTAATGCCAATGTGCCTACCCAAGAGTGTGTAGAGCAGTGGCCATTGTCTCTTTCAAGCTTTAGAAGACATTTTAGACCTTGTAATGGCAACTTCTCTATATTAAATTTTGAACAGTTGATGGGATTAAGCACGTTTGAAAGCTAAAGTTCCTACATGTTTACTCTCTTTCTTCTATGACTCATATCAGTTGTATCAGGCCTGACATGACTGAACCATGATCAGCCCTGGCAATGTTTCCTGAGCTGTTTTATCAGCATAGGGCAGGAGGGTTTAGTGAGGGCAGAGGGCAGCACATAGCACACCACACTTCACAGCTACCTCTGGTCCATGTCAGCATACCTGTAAGGGAGCTTGGCATTCAGCCATGACTACAAGTCAGTAGCTTTTGCCCACTGGAGTTCTCTGCTTCTGCCTGCTTCTATTCCTCCACAAGTGTGCTGGGGTCAGATGATGGCAAAACCAGGTTCCAAATATTACCTGCTCTTCAGGAGCATCACCTGTCAACCAGTACACCAAAGTCTGTAAGGAGCCAGAGAAGCTGAAACACTGAGATTGAGCTCAAACACTAAGTTAGAAAAATAAACAAGTATATTGCCAAATGACTCTGAGTGGGCTGGATTGGAAGGAGGGAGCTGAAGAGATAAATGGTGCCCACATCTTGAGCAAAAAATGGAGCTCTGAGGGAGTGATTTGCTCATCTACTTAAGAGAACACAGATGTCTTGAGGCTTTACTGGAGAAGGGAATGCAGTCTGCATGTAGAAGAAGTGTGGCAAGAGAGTGGTGCTTCTTTTGACTTTCAGATAAAACAGAAATAGGTGTCTGCATTACAGAAGGAGGTAATAGGGAAGCTGCTATTTGCTGGCATTAACTGTTCAATTTTTCCAAGCCGTTGGAGCAGGGTAAGGTCTCGGCATCAATTCAGCCCTGTGGTCAGTGGAAGGAGACTTGCCTGCAATGACTGTCCTTATTTGTTACCCATTCCCATAGGTCAAGCATGGAGCAAAGTGCAGCAACCAGTTGACAAGAGGAGCTTTTACCCTGTGCAGCCAGGTAAGACACCAAGAAATATATCGGTATGGGCTGGTTATGATGGATGATGATGTCCATTGCTGTGTCTCAAACTCAAACCTATTTGAATGGGGAAATACATAATTTCAGAGGTCACGGAAAAAACTGTAGCATTGGTTCAGCCAACTGAAGTGATGCCATTGATTCCTACTGGGACTTGATAAGAGCTGAGAAGACTGTATCATAGGTCCAGCAAGCCAGGGTTAGAGATCCCCTGGTCTGCTAGACTATTTTGGGTGTATAGGGACTTGCACCCAATGCTCTATGACAGTGGAGACTGAGGGACCTCATTAGATATTAAGGGGAATTTTCTTCTTGGCAATAAAATGTATTTAGCTCCCATCAAAGCAAATATCTAATGCAAATGTCTTCCTCTGTACAAACCTACAGCTGAAGATGTAGGTTTATAGTTCAGGAGCTCTCTGGAGGATGACAGCTTTCCCAGCCAGGATGTCTTAGCCGCAGAAAAGGCAGGCATCAGTGCCCAATATTTTCACTAATATAGAGTCCAATTGTGACTTTAAGACAGACCCACTCCCACTGGTGTGTGCTATGTTCTGCTGGGCTGCAGGAGAGCAGGATCTGATCTTCAGCTTTATGCTCCCCGTTTCACACCAGTGCCTATGAGGACAGCCCCGTGATTGTATGGAGAACTTATGAATGAAACACATTGCAAAAAGCAAAGTGACTTTTTTTCCCCTAAAGCCCAGGAAGGTTATCAGCCCCAGAATTTGTCTGCCTGCTCCCCTCACTGCTCCCTCCTGCTACACGCACTCCTGCCTTATCCAGCTTATGTGCCCTGTGCAGGGAAACTGACTTGGAAAAAGAAAAAGACTGAGTCATGAGGTCATACCATTATCACATTTCTATTCCAGTGCTTTCTCTCGCTGCCTACAATTATCACTCTTTTATTCTTGTACTTGGCTTCTTAGACTTTGATCTAGTCCTTTGCTCCATATCCTTTGATGCATTTTAGCTTACATTGTCTGTAACCTGACCCTTTGCCATCTAATTCCACCAAATTCTCACAACCCGTATCAACCGCTCTCTCCCCCCTTTCATCTTTCTTTTGTATAAATGTATACAGAGCTGTAACAAAGAAACTACAGTGTAGTTGTAGCACTTCCAAGATCCTTAGAAGTGCTGGAGAAAGTCTCTATGCGTTTATTGCCCCTCAGTAGGTCATTTTTAAACATCTTTGTTTATTCCTTTTTCCCTTAGACAAAATAAAAATGCTAAGGAAAGTAAAGCTAAATATGGCTCCCCCCCTTCCAAATTTGTTATGAAATCCTTTTAAAATTATTTTTGTTGTAAACCTATCCTCAAGTTCATTCCAACAACATTAAGACTGTAGACACGGTACATTTTCATCATTAAATTCTGGTAGGCTTTGATCATGTTTACTTTCATTGCCGAAAAGGAAGGAAAAGTCCAGTGCTTACATTGCAAATACCAATTAGAGCAGAGCTACAGTGTGTGCATGTGTGTTTATAAATATATATTTAGAGGAAAGAAAATTATTTGGTTTCTGCAAAGTAGGAAATGTGGGCAAAAATATATGTCTGTATTTTGCAATGTCTAAGTAATGCAGAAAGAGACTTGCAGTACTCAAATGTGATTCAGGAGCCTGAAGTCTTTTTAAATCAGTGGATTAAAAGACTTGACAATGTCTGAATATTTGGGAATATTATTAGCTGATCTCCAGGTACCTAAATTTCTTTGGCAACCAGGTCCTCAGTTCCTTTAGAAATTGGATTTTGAATTCAGAGTCAGTGGGGCAATTTTATAGACTTTTGTCCTGTACTTCTGGATGTATATTTAGCGGTGAGTTGGAACTGAAGGAACAGAAAGAAAAAAGAGATTTTTTTTTGGTTTTTTTTTAGATATCGAATTTAGATATTATATATCTGCATATTCGGGAAGATTTTTGAAATAATATTTCACTCTCTACAAAACAGTAATAAACGTGTAAGGGTGGAAAGAGGTAGCCCAGTGCAGTTTTCCATAGTGGCTGTGACTTCTGTCTCAGGATAGTTACTTGCTTTATTTTGAGCTGCTGGGAGATGGCAACGAAGACAAAATACGATGGGTTTAAATAGTCGTGGTACCTCCAGGGCAGGTCAGACAGTAGTCATATATTTAGGGAAGAACTGTTGCTTGGTACTCGCATGTTTTCTGGCCACCCAGGAGCAGATGTGATTCTGTTGAGGGCTGATACTCTGTGGGTTTCAGTTGCTGCTCTTCCCTTAACTCCAGACCAGCATGGAAATATGGTAGAAATAATGCTTTGGGCAGGTGCTGCTCCTCCACCAATTTGATCCACGATTTTCAGACCGGACATTGGAAAGGAGCAAGATTTCCTCTTTTTCTCATGCCCTCCTTCCCCAACAATATTTGTATGTGCAGCTTTGCCAAAGCAGTCACAGCTCAAATGTACTGTATCGTGTTATATACATGGTGCCTCTATTTGTAGAGTCAGTCCTGACTTAGAACATGATTTTTAGTACTTTTCCCTCCTGCAAGTTTTTTTTCTGCCTGAAGTGTTGCAACTGTGAATAATATTTCTTACAGATAGTTTGGGAATTTTCTAGGTAATAAAGTTTTCCACTGCCAGCAGTTCCCAAGGATGCCAGGCAAGCATTATTGCAGGTGCTGGGAGGGGAAGAACACAAAGAATAAAAAGAAATGTAAAGAAAACCTTGATTTTTGCATTGTCCTGCAGTAGCTAGTTGGTTAAACACCTTTTCTTGCCGGCTCATTTCAATCTTTAAAATCATGTTTTTCATAACAGTGGGCCAAATGGTTCCTGGGAAGTTTGAACACCTGTGAACCTGGCATGCTGAGCCTCTGAATAATGCAGACATTGCAGTTTGCTCTGCACCTCTCCGGTTCATATCCTTTCCTAGCTCGCAAAAATCTCTGATAGCGACAGCATTTTGCAGCTGGAAAATAGGTCACCTTCAAAGCTATGTATTTATATATGCATGTGTGTGTCTGTGTGTGTATGAATATGCCCTGACATTGAACAGGTTAGTGGAATAGTTACAGTCAACGGAGAATTCCACTTCCAGATGGTGGCATTTAGTTGGACATGAAGGGTTGCAAATATGGTAGGCGACTTCAGAGACAACCCAGGTAAACTGCTTTCTTGGATTTGAGCTGATTAAGAAAAAGGAGTCTATGAATAGTTCAAGGTGTGGTTTCTGTTTTTTTGAGGTTTGAGAGTTTCACCAAGTGTGTGTTCATGGTTGCACATGTGTGTGCATGTACTCAAACAGAAAATATGTCCTTGAGACAAACTGCAAGAATCCTGCCTCTGAATAATCAATTATTTTATTTAGAGGCTTCTGTGTGCAGTGGTGAACCAGCAAGTTTACTTATACTGAGTAAATTTCTCATCCATAATTGATGCTTAAATCAGATCTGGTCTTTCCATGGCCTACAACTCCTCTAATGTGGTCATGTGTGTGAAGCACCTTTGAGTTTGGCATGAATGCTTTGCTTGCAATCAATTATGCATGCGGTAGACACAAAGGTACTGTTTAGGCGAGAGGGGGAAGGTTCTCCTTCAGCTTCTAAGTTTTCAGGGGCAAACACTTCATTTCAGAGGACTCAGCCACAGAGTTACCATCTCCTCATGCCTTATCTGATGGTGCTTCATTCTCTATATGCTCAGAAGCTTTTGCTAATTCGGTGGCCATAAAGTCCAGGAAAAGCCTGGGCTTATACTCTCAAAGTTAAAAGGTAGGTATTCGTGATGAGAATACAAACTTTTCTTCTCAAATGTATAGTTTAGTATTGTTTATTATTTGCTATTTCAGAGCAACACTCCCATTTCAAAAGGAAAGTCATTTATATAATGATTCACTGCCAAATATGTCTATAGATACGTAAAAAACCACATTGTTTCAGCTTTGCTTTTGGAATGAGTATAAGGCTATAAATATATGGTGCATCTATGCATAAATAGTGTAATGAAATTAATTTTTTCTAGGAATCATCAAGAGTTTTATATTTTACTTCAAAATAGCAAGAAGACCATAGCTCCATATAGTATGGACATAAGCAGCAGTTGTTCAGGTTTACATTTTAACATGACCACTAAACCAACTAGTTAAGGGTGTATGAACCAAAGGACAGGACCTTGTGCTTGAGCAAATGCATCCACAGCTGAGCAGTCCAGCTCCTGCTACGTGTGCTTACTTACACATCAGTGGTCCTGCTCAAAATCTTTTCTCTGCACAACTGATGTATTTGTTGGTTATATCTTTGATTCAGGTCTGATTTTTGTTTGTGCATCCCTCCCTCCTTTTATCTCTACAAGGAGTAGTCTTGCAAGGGGAAGAGAATCAAACCAGAGAGAAGCATTCTCTGTTTTCTGAATCCCATGGTGTTTTTGTAAGCTCCTGTTCTGCTCTGTCTTGGAAGGGAGCTCTTATTCTGCATATTAGTCCTCATGGACCAGGAGGTCAAGCAGCACACTGAGCTCCACAAGATCATTGACATTAACCCGCTGTTGGCCACTTTATTTTCCTGGTATTAGAGAGGATTGAACTGAACTGTGGCTACTTCACATAACTGTAGCTGAAATGATATCTATACTACAATAAAAACTTAAACTGCCTCAGCCATTAAATCAAGGAGTATCAGGTCCTGTGATGGAAATATGAGTGTCTCTAAACTGAAGGTAATAGAGGACTGAATTTGACACACATGGTACAGATATCTCATAAAATGTCATGGATGCTTGACTTGAGAATTTTGAGACACAGCTTGTTCTCCAGGGTGGGATTTATGTGGTGGTGGGAGGCTGGGGAGGTGATGGTTAATGTGTCTTACAAACTTAGTGAACCATTTATAATGCTCAGGGAGGGGAAAAAAAAAAAGGCAGTTAGATGAATTGGGGTAGAATATTACAGCATTTATTGCTGTCTGAGCCGTGCCATGTGAAATCTACCTTGAGTCTTTATGGGGCAGTTAGTGCAAATATCCTTTTAAAATAAAGGTGGAGGAGTGGTTTTGCATCTGAAATAACCTATTAATACTTAACAGAACTATGAATGCAGCAGATTTCTAATGGCATATAGATCTCTAGGCTGATATTTTTTCCCCCCTTTTAACAGATGCCAAATTCCAATTCCAGTTATTGGTAACTTTTGTATCCAAATCACTTTAACAGCTTTGAACATCTCAGCTTTAATACGACAGATTAATATGGCCGTGAATTATCTGTGGGGAACATGGAATAAGAAGAGCACAGAAAACAAAATCCATCTGTCTTTATATGATCCTACATAATCCATGATCTAAAAAGATGGGGTTTAGCAGAGGATGCAGCTTTCTAAATGGGTGAGAACTTTGTTTTCAAGAGAATCTCTGGGAGCTGCTCAGTGGATTGGGTGGATGCTGAGAGGTTCTGCAGGGGAAAAAAGGGGGCTTGGTAATTTTTTTCAGCAAAACTGGAAGGAATCCAACTTTCCACAGTACACAGAACAAGGGCTGAGGCAGGTTCCACTGGCAGAATTAGATGAGCTCAATAGCAATGGGATGATTCCGCTTCATTGGTCCTATTTCACTTCCCCATCTTTGAAGATCTGTAGGTGCTTATGCTTCACAAGGACAGATGTTTCATTCTTCCCCTGGAAATGTGTGTAGTTCAGCATGGTATCAGTTCCACTTTCAGACCATCCAGGTTTACTATATTCACCTTGTACTCCACAAGCTGCAGCTCATGGCATGGTTAATGTTAAACTTCATGGCTAGATTGCAGATAGCAAATGTTTCCATTCAGAGCCCCTCTGCCTTCTTGTAAAAAGCAGCCTATACATGACCATTTCTATACATCTCTATTTTTAACATCTAAAAAAAACCCCAATCGCTTCTATTTTTAGGTACAGTTCAGTTCTGTAGGCTGGCTGGTTCTAATAAAAAAATTCCTCACCCTCTAAAGAAAACCCTGCATTGAAATCACAAATCCAGGGCAATGTCCTGTAGTATTAGCAGACCTACTAGGGTGAAAACCTCAGCTTGTTAGCAAGCCTTGCAAACAAAAACACTGATCCAAGCTTGAGAGTAAAAACAGGTAAGAAGATCTGGGCCTTCATTGTTTTCAAAAGTAAACTAGATCAAACAGTGTAGAAAACTAGAGGTCCTTGAAACTCCATTCTTTTTTGAGTCATAGTTGCAAATCTGTAATCTAAGATGGAGTTAATAACTAAGCATGTACTGCAAGGAGAAACATCTTAAAGAATTTGTGAGCAACTCTGAAACTGGAAGTGGAGGCACTATGAATACAGAGATGAAAAGATAGTTTCTTGATGCACATGCTATTCCCCAGGGTACAGAGCAAAGTACATTATGTTTTCCTTTATCAAAACTGCACCTCAGGGGCATGAACAGGAATGGAGGGCGATTGACAAGTAATTGCCCTGCAAAACTTGTACAGCAGAAAAAAAGCAAAAGATCTGCTCTTCCTTTGTGTGAATGCGGCCACATATATTCATCTTTCATCTGTAAATCAAGTGCCAAGGAAGTGTACCCAGAACAGAGTGAAACTGCTTCAGTGACCTGCATACCTTGTCATACAGGGTAGGAGGGAGAGAGAAAAAAACGAAACTGCCTTGTGGCATACTATGATGTGTGCATATTACAGTTATTGACAATCCTGAAATACCTGAGAGAGGTACTGGATCTGTCAAGGTATCACCTGGATACACTCTAATTTCTAATTCATTTTTAGACAAATTAAAGTTTTCAGAAGATAAGAAGCCCCATGAATAGCATCATACAACAAATATGATGTGTCTGGTGTAATTATATCCAGTTTCATGCTGTATCTTTGCACTGTCAGCCTAATCAGTGTTTCACTCATGCTGCCCACCAGTTTCTTTCCCTACTGGGAGTACAAACTAGAAGCATTTTATTCCTTTCAAACGAAAGAAATTGGTGATTTTTCTTTTAGGTTTTTTTTTTTTTTTTTTTTCCCCCACAGCCTTTCATGAAGCATTGCAGCAAGGAGCAGGAAAAATGAGGTGGTCTTTTTACTTTGTGTAGGTGAGAATCAAGAACACATATCAAAATGTATCCCTTGTCCAAGGGCACTCTGCCCAATCCTATTTACACATGTTAATGGTGACTCAAAGGAACCCTTTGTTTTCCCAAAGCACAGATTATTCCAATTGTGTGTGGAGCTTGGGTTGTGTGTTACTGTCCACTGGGGGCTAAGAAAACACCAAAGATGTTATCCAATACCATAACTAACAGAATGGCACGAAGAAGAATTCAAAACCTGTGAGCAAAAGCAATTTTTTTCACCCTGACCCTTGGACAGCCTGGTTTGTGTTTCAAGTGTCTGCATTTTTATCTTAAGAAGTAAACTGCTTCTGTTACCTACCAACTTGATCATTTTCAAGGTGTTATATATAGAGTTTGCAAGCACTTGATTTCAGGCTAGTCTAAGCTATAATTTATAACATTAATAAATCAGACCACATAGTGCAAAACACTCTTTTTCATACCCGCTTCATCAATGATCTAAATGTTAAAAATTGTGCTGATACGAAGCTGTCCACCACTGTAACCTTTAGTTTTACTTTGAAGTGGTCAGGATGTGTCCTGAAACTGGTGGGTTTGTATATTTATTCTCTGTAATGAAAAGCATAGTTTTGCATTCCTGCTTTGTCCATAATTCAGACTCACCTATGCAGTCCTTCACTGGCACAGTGAGACAGGAAGCAAACTGGGCACATGTGGGATTGAAGCTGCTAAAGGCATTAACCTGTTAACTTCTCCCAGGGCAGATGCTGAAAACATGCTTGTGGACTTGACACTTCTGATTGAAATGGAAGTGGAAAAGGCAGACACCCTCTCTCCCCATTTGCTTAGCCAAAGACAGAATCAGTGACCAAGATTAGTCCCACAATAATTTCTGCTGAAGATGAAGAAGAGGAGAAGAAAATGCTAACAGGTATAATGACCTCTTTGTATCCTGGAAGATTTTATGAATTACCTAGTTTTATACAAATCAGACTAAATTGTGTGTCAGGATGGGAGCTGAAATGGGAGGTGAGGATGTGTGGATGAAAACCTTTCTGTGTTGTGCTTCTGCTTTCTGTTTGTAAGGATGCGCCTTTACAAAGGTTAGCAGGTGATGAAGCCTGCTTTCCTTGTATCACACACTGTGCAGGCACACTTACATGCATCAAAATGAATTTTTTCAAGATTATGGACAGACCTAGTTGTTGGCCTGATGTTTGCTTAGAGGAGGACAGAGCTGTTAAGAAAAAGTAGTCATTCCCCAGCCTTTATCTGACATCACTGCAGATGCCATCCATGGGTAGAATAGCAGCCCAAAGCTTTACAAATGTCTTCTTCAGGCAATATGCTAGTTGAGATGTCTTGTTATGTGTTCTATTTCCAGCTTTCCCTGCTGATAGCTGTCTCTAGTGAGACTCATGAGCCTGCTGCTCCA
Source organism: Psilopsiagon aymara (assembly GCA_024733675.1). NCBI lineage: Eukaryota > Metazoa > Chordata > Aves > Psittaciformes > Psittacidae > Psilopsiagon > Psilopsiagon aymara. The sequence continues at coordinate 8,808 of JANRGW010032020.1, read as the reverse complement.
TGAATAAGTGGTGCAAGTTCTTTATGGTTTTTCACCACCGTTTAATAACTGGTATGGCGGGAACAGGCATGGGTCCAAATTTTGACCATATGAAACTGAATGCATGGAAGCTGGATGTGGCATATTTTTTGGTTGATGGAAGGAGGCATGTGCTTTCTCTACTCTCTTGTACCTTCCCACTAAACAATGGTACATGGTTAAGACCTGATCTGGCTTGCTGCCAGCACTTTGACAGACTGGAGTGATAGAGGATGCTTGATAAGCCTTTGGAAATGCGTCTACCTGCAGGTAAGGGTTAGTGGGGGTGTTAACACTGATGCTGTATCTGACATCCGCAGTACAGAGAGTCATAGTTCTTGGCACCTGTGTTTTCCCATCAAGTAACACTCATTTGTTATCGTATATACACACCACAGATTTACATAGCTTGTAGGGGTGAATCATGCATAATTGTGGCTTCTTACATGACAGTTCATATATTAACAAGTAACTTATTTGTGCTCTGTGCTAAACGAGTATAGCAGGAGCGTGTGGACCTCTGGTGTCAGAACCATATTCGTCATTATCTGGAGATAAAACACGAGTTCAGTGGTTAAAAATGAAATGAGAAAATAATTGCTGGTTTGATTTGCCTGCACCATAGGAAACATTGCTTTGATTTATGTATATATCTCTAGATACCTAGTGAAAATATGGTAGCAACCAGGAATCAACCATTCTTATTTAGAATATAATGAAAAGCATTAAGAAGAAGGCTCATAAACATTTTCCCCATGTTCTGCAGTGCCTTTTTGGATGACAAGAGAAGATCATGGATATAAAGAGAATATATTCTCCATTAACTGGAGACTACAGCACATCTTAGGCTTAAGGAAGTTCAGCAGGCGGTGGTATTACGTCAGGCTCGAGTGGTCACGCATGACACTGTCCTTCAGAGTGCCAAAAGATGGGGACTTTGCTTGGGTGCAGCAGTGCCTGGCACCTTGTGTATCAGCATCAGCTCATTACAGATTGTGCTACCCCAAAATGTCCCAGAGTTGTGGAAAATTATGTTCACAGCAAGTCCAACACCAGTCCCAGCAGGCAGCAGGGGTCTCATTTCACAGGTACTTCTAATGTTCATGTCTCCCATGGGGCTGAAGCCCGTAGGATTCCTGTAAAAGGGCTACAAGCTGATGGAGCTTTTCTCTCCCGCGAGCCAAGCGGAGCAGAGCAGGCTGCCAGCACTGCTCCCCGCCAGGTCTGACACCTTGTGCTCAAGCTCCCAGCTCACGAGGTCTGGATGGGAGCGCAGAGGGAGGAGTGGCACAGCCATGGCCATCCCCCCCTCTGATGAAGTGTGCAGAAAAGACACAGTGTGCAGGATGTTTGGCTGGAGTACAGGGGGGTGTGTGGGGAAAATCATTGTGGAGAGATTCAGTTCCTGCAGAATGAGCAAGGGGAGACATCTCTGCACGTTACCATTCACTGGGTAGGGCAATTCTGGCCACATAACATCCTGGGGAGTGGGACCCTTGGGGTGTTGAGAGTAGGTTTGTTAATGGATCTCCTAGGGGTTGACGGATTTAATGGGTGAAGTAAGTCTGCTTTTATTTATTTTATATTTTGGCAGCTGCTGCAAGTGGAATTTTATGCATTTTTCTGGCTGTTACTGCTTGTCTGGGCTATTTAGATGTTGAGCTACACTTATTTCCTTCATGGTGGACATTTTTTTCAGAGCAACTGAGACACTTTCTGCAATGGCATGCTCTGGTACACTTCCATTTATAAAATGTTCTGTGCAGTTTTAGAAATGAGCTCTGAAATGGTTATTAGGCACTGTGAGTGTGAGCAGTATTTGATCAGAAGTTCAGCAGCAGATTACAGAGGCTATAGAGATAAGCTGTTGTTATACACAGCCTGTTGACCTGTTAGCTTTATAACAAAAAATCTGCTAAGGTTTGGAAGCGGTAACTATGAATATCTCTATGTGTGAGTGTTGTGGACCTCATTTTCCCTCTCACTTTGGTATTCTCTTCTATTCTGTAGTGGCTTTTCTTGCTTTTGCCATTATCTACGCATTTAGCTGTGTATCTATTGCTGAGTTGACACCTGTATTACACAAATTAGGTCTAAGAGGGATATCTTGCTCAGCCTTTAGTATGACCAACTCTCACTCAGGTCAATGAAACTTTTGGTAGACAATAAAATGTTCCTTAATTTTGTGACTTAACTAAATACCAGTGTTCGAGACCTTCAATGACACTGCATGATTTTTTTTCCTCTTAATTTCTGCAGAAATCTCTGCTACTGGCTGCAGCATTTTGTACTTTGAAAACAAAGCTGACTTCCTCCTGTTGATAATCCGCTAAGATTTCATTCTGATAGGAGTCAAAACATTCTCTTTGACTTCCATATAACAAACCAAAGACCAAAATGTTCTCTGCAAAGCAAATAAAGACATTAAAAGCTAAAACCTTCACTAATATAAACCAGTGCAACTCTATATGTGTAAAGCTTTGCTCTAAGCACAGGCCTGGCCTAGAGCAATATTTCAGTTTTATTACAATCTCTCCCTATAATTCAGTTCCTCTCACCCTATGATAGTCTTGATGCTCTTTGTTGAAAACCCTCCAGTTTGTCACAATCTTTCACATAATTTGTTGCCCAGAATACAGATTGGGATGGACTCTGAGGGTCTACCAGCCTCTGGAAGTTGCGTGTTGGCCTTTGGAAAGGTGAGGCCAGATCAGAGATACACACAAGCAGCCTGGTTTTTCTCTGCCTCTTGCCTTTGCGGTCTCTGCTGAAAGAAAACAGCTCTCAGCAGAATTGCCTTTTCTGCTACCTCATCATCTTGCAAATTCTTATCCAGGGTGAAACACAGATACCCATAAATCTCTTCTTCCTATCAAGATTTCTCACTGACCTCCTTTCTAAGATCGTGAGATGGTTTATAAATACACAAATCAGTAGATAATTTTTCTAGTCCTCTTGGTAACTATCAGAATAGAGTACAGATTTATCTCAAGACAACATAGTAATATCAGCTAACATAGTCACAGTCTATGGTATGTAACATCTCTTCTGCTGCTTTAATAAAAGTTTAGAAGGCAGTCACATCTGTAGAGAGTTATATTAATGGCTTTTTCTGATACTACAAAAGCAGCAACACTGAAAATAAAACCCCTACTGAAAATTTGTATTTCTCAGTCAGGACACTTCAGAAGTTGCTGTGAGATCATGACCTTGTAGTGATACAGTGGTCTGGAAGACTGTCTTCTGCTATTATGCACCACTGAATGCTACTGATTTTCATAGTTAATCATAAACCTTTGCCCTAAGTTAATTGATGTCCCTATTATATCATACTTAACTGCAGTTTAGGAGAGTTTTTTTGCCATTAACTTCTACACCAGTTGGTCTTCAGGCATCAAGCAGCAGAAATAATGAAGAAAGGATCCCCAAACCAATTACCATCAGTGTGACCACCAAATCACCATTGAAATTTGCAAAGGTCAGAATAAAATGTTCCCATCAGCCTACATATTTCTCATGCTGCACATTTCATGAATACCACAAGCTAGAGTGATCTTCACAGACACCTCCAGGTTGTAATTAGCAGCAAACCAGTGACCGCCTACAAGTGCCAGTCAAAATGCCACAGTTTGGGATTTAGTATCTAGAAATGCCAAAGAGCTGAGGTTTTAACACTTGGGAGTCTTGAATCTCTCTAAAACACACTGATGCTCTTATGACAAAGCTTCAGATCTTAAATCTGCAGCTCCTTTGCAGGGTTCTGTGTGTTGAAACTCAAGGTTGAGACCACAATTCCTACTGCTACTACTGTGAGGGCTAAAGGAAAAGTGATATTTCTTTACCTGGTATGACAGATTTTGGGTTGGGTGGTGAAGAAGTGGGAGAATGGGGTCATTGATATAGCAGGAAGTTACCAGACTTGTGATTTTTGAGAAAACTTGTTTCTTCCAAGCCTCCTTTCTATGGTAGTAGTTGAAGTATTGCTGAAAAGTTCAGTTAGACCCATCTCTCATAACACCAGACAGGTACCCTCAGTTCCCAGTTGTCAATATCCTGCCTTCAGGGACAGCCAGTGAAGAACTCCCTACTCAGAGCCACACTGACTGACCCTCTTCCTGACTGCTTACTTTTGCTCTTTCCTGTTTCATTCACCTCTTAATCCTAGTTAAAAGCTGTTCAAAGGTTTGATCTTTGTAAGCATTTTACCTAAGGCATGATTCCATCTCAAACCTTAATTCCAATAATCTTGGAAACCAACCTGTCTGGCTGACCTGAAAACATCCCGTGTAACAAGATGACATGGACATTGCAGGTCAATATCCTTATGAACGCCTGATGCTTACTCAGGGAAGTCAGTGGAGATCCTGGCCCAAAGCTTCCAGCAGAAACCCACATGGTAACTCGAGAGACAGTTAAAATTGCATTTTGAGATGTTGCATCAGGGTGCAGTCTATCACTAACATTATCTTTCAAAATTCCCAGCCTTACACATCATGATGTGTCATGTCTCGTGAAAAGCAATATTTGATTTGACTGATGTGCTGTAACTGGGGTGAACTTATTACTCATGATGAGCCTATTAGTCATGTTGCATCTGCTTCAGTGTAGGGATGTTCCTGTGCAAGTATGAGAAGTAACTTCTGTGTATAAAGTATAGTTGAGAAAATTTTTCATTTGACAATAGGCATCTTCAGTTTTGAAGTAGCTTATGGTTGATATAGGATATTTCAATGAATGCTTTATTTATTAAGATATTCCTAATATGCTCACCAGAATAAATCTTACAATATCAAGTTATAAATCTTTTGTCAGAGACAGTTAGTATGTAATACATATAAATCCACTAATGTGAAATTGTTATCCTTGTGGTTTGAAATACTCCACTACAAGTTGAAATGTCAGCCACAAGGGTATGGGCTGTGATTTCAGGGTATTTTTACCCAAGAGAAAATTAGGACAAATTTCATGGATCACGCATTTTGCCACAGAGTGGCAAAAATGTGAAACAGCTGAAGGCTGAAATACAGCTCAGGCTGGAAAAGCAGCTCCACTTCTGAAAATGCATTTCTGTGAATCTGGGTCCATCATAAATTATTTTATTTACTTTAATAAACTTTATCCTAGACCCTTCCAAACTCAGACGTTATCAGGCTGCAGACAAATGTGTATTACCTGTCTACTGGTCCATACTGAGCCCAAGATAAGACGTTCCAATGGTTAATCAGCATCAGTTAAAAGAAGAGTCTTACTTTTTCATTTGAATTGTCAGAATTTGCTTTCCAATTGGCAATTTTCAACTAGCTGGAAGCTGAACCATTATCACAAACCATGGATCATGCTTTTTAGCAGGGAAGGGGAGCAAGGAGAGGGGGAGGAGGTGTTGTCTGGATGTAGTGGGGTTTTTTCTTTTCAATTTTCACAACAACTTCCAGAGCCTTGTCACTAAACAGTAAAGATTTATGCAGTTGTGTAGTGCAAGGGGCTGCTCAACATTGCCATTTCACAGGAGCTAATGCAGCTCTGAGAGGTACTATTTGTTTGAACGGCAGAACTCATGCTGTACATTCTCTGTCCATGTCAACTGCCCTGAAAAGAAGGTATGTGCCAGTTTCCCATGGTCAGCAATGATGGGAGCTCACTTCTGTCTGCCTAATGCATGACAGGCTATTAATACTAGTTTTACCAGGAAACCCTGTGTGGTTGATGTCAGGTTCTGCTGCTGGCTAATGGCAGGTTTTGAGCCAGCTTTGATATCTATAAACCCTTGCAAAGAAGCAAAACTTCACCGGACTCTGTTGATAGCTTTCGAAATATTTCCAGAAGACAACCCTGTTTGCAAACCTAGGAAATTTGAAAATCAAACTAATGTAAAATCATCTACTGGCAACACCACGCTTTTGTTCATTTTAAGACTTACTCTCTCCAGGTGTACATCCATGCCTTAGTCATTTACGGACTGATGTAAAGCCCATCCCAGTGACTAGAAAGATTCCTATTCTCAGCTTTAGATCATGTCCTCAAAGTTTGATCTTGCTGCTGTTCAAGTTGGAAAAACTCTTGCTGATTTGAGTGACTCTGGATTAAGACTGTCTATTGTCCCAGGGACAGCAGCGCTAATATGATGCAATGTGACCTTTTCTTTTCAAAACTTGATCTTTAGCTCTGCCTACTTGGCAATTCCAAGTCAGTGAGACAAGCTCATCCTCTCCTCCTTTTATGAGGCCATCTGGGAGGAAGTTGCTCTCGTAAGCACTACCTCTGTAACAGCTCCATCATTTCAAGCTGAAAATTCTCGTGCCAAATATAAATGTGGGGAAACATCCCCCTCCAGCTTGTGATAACTGGTTGAACCTGGCACAGGCAACAGGAGGGATAATCTGCCAGAAAAGCTTTAGAGTGTCTAAAGAGGAGAGAACTTGCATCCTTCTGATCATGGAATGACATCTTCCCAGGGAGATGGGATGTGTTTTTCTCCCTGAATTGCTTGCTTATCTATTCCGGATCAGTGCCTGTATGTCAGTTGCTCCTCAAGCATTAAGATGGCCTTCATGTATGTGTATTTCACCCAGTAGAGGCTCAGGATTTCTTCCATACTCTCCAGCCAATGACCCTCTCTAGCTCCCTGCTTTTTTTAATGAAGAAAAATCATTCCATCTTTTGACGTAGCCCTAATTAGGACAGGTGATGGAAGTTCTATTTCCCTAAATCTATCCTTACAGACTTTTCCCAGCTCACATAGCAGTTACAGTGGTGGAGATATGTGTAGCTTAACAGCTTTATTTGTAGAGTGTTGATGACGCTTTAGTTGAACTATTAGCAGGTATTTTTGCATTTCATTTTGTTTCTTATAGTAGAGTTTCCCACCTGGACTCCTGAGGCAGGATGTGTTAAGTCTGGCAGATTACTCAGACGCCATGCACTATTTCAGATAACAGCTCCTCCATCTGACTTCACAGATCAGAAACTATGTGCTTTTCTGTTTTAGTTTTACATCTGAAAACTTTGACTCATTTCTGAGCCCTGCCAGTGAGATCACTAACCCTCAGACAAAGATGCTTTGTTGGGTGGCAATCAAGGTGCCATTTCTTATACTTTGTAGAACTCCTGTTCTTGATTTGGGTCCCCATTCCACCACCATAAATGCAATAACTTATCATCCGAAGTATTTTCCTCATAGGGTTATAATATGGCTGGCATCATATAAGGGTTATAAGATGACTGGCACTTCGACCAACTTGCCATGAATTTTTCAGTAGTTTTTGTAGTGACATGTGTATATGTAACTGGAGTGAATTTAGTTTTCCATTCTCAAGGAATCAGAAGTTGGACTAGGTTTTTTAGAGTTTTTTTATTTTGGTAATTTAAGCAATTCTTTATCCTTTTGTAACAGGAGACGTTGAGTCTCTAATGGACTCTTTGGAATGCATTTTTTTTTGTAAGAGACCCAAGACTGGAACAGGTTGGAGATTGATGGCAAAAAATGTGGACTGTTTCACAAAAGATAGGGTTATGATTTGATTTGCATTCAAGCCAGGTTTTAAATTTGTGAAGAATTGAAACTGGCATTGGTGGTTGTTCTGAATATGTAGCAAGCAATTGCATGTATGTATTCTCTCTATTAAGGAATCAAATAGCCAATTTGGATGTTCAGATGCTGCACATCAGTGTGGTACTCACAGAGGACCCTGAAATTGCCATGTGACATTTTAAAGATGAAAATAGATCATAAATAATTGACTTGCTTCTCCACTTTGTAAAAATATAAATGCAGCACAAACAATGTAAAATATCCCTCTTCCTTCCTCCCTTCTGAAAACAAAGCCAAAATTCACCAATTCAGGAAATTTCACATTTGACAGGATTATTGCATGAATGACAAACTGACAAGTTTTGTCCCTCTTTACTTGTTCCAGCCTCACATTTGCTTGCTAATTCATGCAAAGTTTTTCTAAGTGCTCCATCCTGGAGGATGTTGGAAACTGTGAAAAACAGTTTCTCAACCAACCTATTTCCTCCCTCAGACTCAATGATCCGGCAAAAGAGTGAAATGCTGCTTGCTTCTGCTCAGGCCAGGGACTCTGGAAGACTGAAAGCACAACCTCCCCAGCTGGTGTGAATGCTGGCTTCCCAATGGCATGCCAGCATCCCTCTCTTCTTCTGTCACCTCCTTTCATTTCATATGATTGCACAAGATTTATTCCTGACACAAAGTAAAAGGGGGGCAAGCAATTAAATGTGCGTAACTTATGAGCTAATAACAAAGTATTTGCAGGGCAGCACAATGCTTCCCATTGCAGATGCTTCTCCCTGCAGCTTTTCAGAGGACTGTAAGGTCACACTACATTCCCTGCAGTGTCCTGAGGACTCTGCATCCTCTCAGGGAGGTTGGCCATACCTGTATGGCCCATCAGTACATTCCTGGGTCGACTTGAGGAGAACCACTTGAAAATAGCTGTAGATAGTCAGTACCCTTCAGGAATGTGCTAAACAAGCGCTCCCCCCTGTTCTCCGCAGCTGCCTGTCTGGAGATCCTGGTTTCCAGCCAGGGCAGTGGGGAACTGTAGCTCCCTTGACCTGATTTAGATCCTGCCTAGCTGCCCAAATTTACAGATATGAACCAAGCAAAACACTGATGTGCCCTCACCACAAAGGCAGAAACTGACTGTAAAAATCAGGCCATCACAGATGTGTGAACCAATGTTTAATGGCTCACTCCTGCTTTGGGCAATTGGTGTCTCTTTTTTTTTTTAGAGATACCGTATCTCTTTCTTATCTTTTGGAGCACCCCCC